>JAFFZH010012346.1:9021-38516 GCA_018420115.1 Euura saliciscinereae
ATTCACTGTTAATTCAAGTAATAATTCAGAATAATTCATTCAATTCAAAATAATATCAAGTAATTCACGGTTAATTCACTTTATTCACTGTAAATTCAAGTACCAATTCAGAATAATTCGTTCAATTCAGAATAATTTCAAGTAATTCACGGTTAATTCACTTTATTCACTGTTGCTTCAAGTAATAATTCAGAATATTTCATTCAATTCAGAATAATTTCAAGTAATTCACGGTTAATTCACTTAATTCACTGTTAATTCAAGTAATGATTCAGAATAATTCATTCAATTCAGAATAATTTCAATTAATTCACGGTGAACTCACTCTATTCACTGTTAATTCAAGTAATACACTATTAATTCACATTCAATTCAGGTAATTCTCATTAATCAAAGTAATTCGCGTTAATTCAGGTAATTCTTATAAATTCAAGTAATTCTAGTTAATTCAGTGAATTACGAATTAATTCACGGACTATTGACACGTCAATTCAAGGAGTTATGTCCCCCTCGGCGTCGATATCGATATTGTCGAAATACTTAATCACATTTTGAGTTTTCGTTTGCGCAAGTAATATATTCGACGACTCACTGTTCAGTTTTTCGGACTGCTTTTCGGATTCGTGAAACTTCAATTTGTCGTTACCACGAGGCGGATGCAGGTTGCGAGTACCTTGTTCTTCGTCTTCGCAAGGAGTGACTCGCACCAAGCAACTCCTCCGCACTTAGGTATATACGATAGTACCGTGCTGTACAGTAATGTTCAGGTATATTTCCACGTCATAATTTCCGTATTATGTCATTATAGTATATCAGTGACCTTATCAACGTTGTCCCCGCGTATATGAAAGCATATAATTATAGAACTTATCATACCCCTAAGTAGTCCTGTCTTGTTATATCAAAGGCATGCATTGCTATCTCAAGTGCAACTGATTGTCAGTGCATTTCAAGCATGTGTCGACAGCTTTGGCGTTATGCTGTGACACAAAATTATGGAAGAGTCCAAAAAGTTCAAAAATCAACAATTCGAACGGTTATAACAAGCTTATGATTTCGTGCTTTTGTTTTGGTGTTATACTATAACATCTCTGAGCGTCGCGAAAATTTTCAATATCTTGGAGCAATAGAGCAATTAGTCCTGATGCAATACCGTAACACCTAAAAATGAATATGTTATAGCCGGTCGAATAGTAGAACAACTCGAAATTGGTTCAGTCAACCTGGTTCAGTAGGTATTGTAACATCTAAAGATTAGCGTCAAAAAATATGTTTCGACTTATTACAGTATTGCTCCAGAAGTATCATCAAAATTTGACTCAACATCTAAAAAATGACATAATTTAATTGCACCAGCCAGTTAGCAGTATAATATTACCTCTTTTTTCGTCCAGTACGTTTCAGATGGATATTTAGTTTATTTTAGGATTGGGTGAAGCATCGACGCTCCCGGAACCCCATAATCGATATTCGGAATAGTATATTTTTAACAAAACGAGAAAAGATTTATTTCCGACTGCTTAGAACCTTGGTGCGAGGTGATCAAAATTCTGGTAGCGTTGGTACAGCAGGCCAATTCCCAGTCCAGGATTTGTGCAGAGGTTGCGGTTGGGACGTCCTCGAAGGTCCTCATTGCTAGCAAGCTCGCGGTTTGCCTGCTGACTAGACGTTGCATCTTATCTATACGGCAATCTAAACTTTGGCAAGTCAATGGCGAACCTTCGACGAGACGCGACGCTCCTGTGGGTGGCCTCGATTAGTTTTGTTCTATAATACTCGGAACGTTCTCCAATGTCGGTATATAGCTCGACCAAGAGACCCTATTGGATCAGGAACTCCTGGGGCTCAGACTATCGAACTATGGGACCACCGCGTTTTCCCAATTATAAAATCGAATCGTATCGATCCTAGACGATCTTCGCATTGATACCATGGAATATCGGAACTAGTTGCTCGAAAATATTCTGTCCACTAGACCCGGTTGCAATCCTTCATCTATTCTGAAATGGGCACACAAATGACAAGAAAAATCTCAAGAGTTTGGGGTTTCCATTTTTTTTTTCATTTGGCACGTATAGAAACTGGGGGTCCGAAGAGACTAAAACCAGATACCAGGCAAAAGCTAGTAATTTCGGTTTCGTAGATCCGTTTGAAAAAAGAGTCGTGATAACTTAACGCAAGATGCCTAAGATCGAGTAGCTGGCTTTTTCACGAACGAGAAGTGGTTCTTATATTCTCGCGCATTGCGTGTAATGAATGTAAAATAAAAAATGTGCCGCATTTATCCTGTAAATTGCTCGTAACTTGGCTCCGTTTTTCATAACTTGAAGTCTGATTAATATCTCTTCTCCCAGAAGACCCCCTTAGTCCTCGGGACGGAGGCTCGAGTTTTGTTTATACAATATTTTATGCATCGGATTTAACGCTTTTTCCGTTTCTTTAACACCGACCACCGGGTTCTGAATTCAACCTCGACCTTCTAGAACGTCAAACTTTTTGAAAAAAGTTCAAAAACACAAAATGTGAGAAGTCGTGAAGGGTTCAGATTGATTTTACACCCTTTTCTCATAATTTTTAATGACTATTAAATCCGGAGACACATTCGTCAATTCAGATTTCCTCTCAGCTGGCGAAGGTTTTTTTCTTTCATTTATTTTCTTAGAATTTAGAATTCAGGAACCCTACAGTCGTCGTAGAGTGAGAGAACGTAGTTAAATAATTTATTCGATGTAAAAGCTTGTCTTCGGGGCGAACGAAAGCAGAGGCGATGTCATCGGCCTCCAATCTTAAATGAAAATGATTTCCCTGGAGACAGGGTGGGAAATCTCTTACATTACCCTGACGTCCCACCTCCAGGAGTCCTTAGCTTCGCCTCTTCGTTTAGTTCGCCTAAATTCGTGCGGAATATAAATGCTGGAAATTAGTGTTATTTTTTTTTCTCCTTTTCTTATTCCGCCTCGTCTTACCTTCGCGGGATTTCATCCCTTCAAGCTACGAGATTGTCGTAAACTGCATAATCTGAAATCAGAGATTGGATTTTATCCGGCATTTAAACCGAATGAAAGAAACGATGGTTTAAACTACCCTTACTTGAAATTCACTGACCAAAGACCGAGGACGGAACTTTGGAGTTTTGTTATAAATTAGTTTTCGGTGGTTGTTTCTTGATAAACGAGCTCGTTAGCAGGTAACGTGCCACCGTCGCGATTATTTAGCACTGTGATGTCATCTATTATACGTACACGATCTCAGCCCGGGAGCATTTGTCTCCTGCCCTTTCGCAGCCTACGCAGCCCTCACAGTCTCGTTTTCGTTAAAACCATCCCATCGGATCCTGCCGAGGGTAGCCCCCCCTAACCGGAGTGACGTGAGGGCACGTTTTCACGCCCCCAGCGCCCACGGTGTTTTCCCGGTATAACTACCAGCTATCTAAATTGCAAATTTTGTTGTGAAATCTTGATCGTCTCGAAGAAATATGTGCTCGGTTTTTGTAAGCCTGCTGCATTATTCAGAGGACCAGAATTTTTCTTTATAGAGCCTCGTCAAAAATGGACAATTTGTTGAAAATTGGTGATTCAAAAACAAGCTGCAGTGTGGGAGAAGCATTGAGGATTTAGTTCACGTTGAAAAGGGCCTAAAATAATGCGATTTTGAAAGAAAAAATTTATTGCGGATTTCTTTACGAAATACATTCAACTATCAATATCTGCAAAGATCCAATCCGAATCTGATTTTCAAAGTGCTCTAATTAGGGCCCAGCGGTGATAATCTGTAGAAATTATCCAATTGCACAGCTCAGAATGAGAGTGATACATGTCACAAAAAGTCAAGAGTGATGAAAAACTTGGAACTTTTCTTCGGACCAAACTAACACCAAATATAATACAATATGAGTTCATTTTGACTACTATATTTTTGGAGTTCTCAGTTGATATGCAGCCTTTTACAAATCTTTGATTATCTCAAAAACTGATCTTCACCTATTTTTCAGATTTCAAAATGTAACTGGGGATGAAGTAATTATCGAATCAACTTCTTGTTTCACAGATATCTTCTTTCATATATTATGATCAATTCCAGGTGAGCTTCTTCGGGTCTGGTCATCAAAGTAAATAACTTTCATGCTTATGAAAGAATAACAACAAAAAAACGACAAAAAAGTGCCTTTTTGGGGGAAACGATTATTTCAAACTCCACTTTTGACAATTTTTCCACTGTAAAACAAATTTCTCAGGTGAATCTACTTTTCTTTCTATTCTGATGTTGACAAAAAATAGAGATTGCTGTAACTGGAGTAGTTCATCGCTAGCACCAATTCCAGCGGAGGGTTCTTCGGAGGGCTTTTGGGTGCATCGCATCGAATTTTCAGCTTATACGGATTATATATTGTAGTTATTTTCTTAGTTTTTAATGTAAAATGTTTGGAGAGAAAATTGGCATCTGTACAATATCAATTATAGAAAATAGTTTTCAACCCGAACTACATCCTTAATCAAACAACAACTGGAAACTTTGGCCCCGTTGTAAAAGTCGTTCAGTTTTTGTCACTCCGGTTCCAGGCACTTGACAAAGGGCAGACTGATATTAATCAAATAGTAGGTATAATGTCGAGAACCCTTCGTAGGTCACTCTTCGATCCAGTACGAAGAAAAAATAAATAAAAAAACGTAAGGAGATCATCGCTCAATATAAGGGAAGCCATCAAATTGGGGTTTTCGAATTTTTCGCCCCCAAAAAGGCTTTTTACCATTCTAAATGGATCCTCCGTCGCTCTCTCCATTAATCAAACAGATTTTGTGTCGTCTAATCTCGGACACACCGTATAAAACGGTGCGGGGAGTTATATCACGCGGTTTGATGGATCTTCACAAGGGGCTTAAATCTTAGATGAAGACACGCAGCGGCGAAATAAAGAGCGCAAAGTAGTGAAGGGTGTGATTTGTTCCATTTTACGATCGACTTTATACTTTCAACGTAAAAAAGTTAGTTTAACGATCCGAAGCATGCGGGCAATATCGGGTTAACGCTTGTTCTAGTTTTTCGAAAAACAGAGACACACCATTTTTCCAGGTAGCATCCGGGAAGAAAGGGTGTAATTTTTCAAAAGAACGTGACCTCGTTGACCGAGTGTCACCCCAATTTCTATCTGGTATACGAATCGTGTAACAGGTAACTCGGGTCATTTTTCGTGATCCCTTTTTTTTCACAGCATTTTGCGAAACGAGCTGTGACACCGAATCCAAGATTATCCCGGACCAAGGAGCCTGCAGTTTACTGCAGAAATGTTCAGTCTGACGAAGGGACTGACCCACGACGGACATAAACTGGCTGACCCTCGACCCATCAAACTCCCTTACTTTAGCAAACCGAGACGTGACCCAATCTTGGCTCCCCGGTCACAAACGATTTTGAACCAAACTACGCCACCTGACGCCGCACCGTTGATCCGTCAGTGTCGTTTCGGAACACTGACCAGTTTCCTCGGAGTTCGATTTTTCTTGGTGAAAAAAGACTTTGAAATAAGAGCTTCGAGTCGTATAATCGTTCGAATTCACTCCGATGCGGTGCTCCTTCCATTCTCTTGACAGTCCTTCTTTCCGAGCTCGTATGTGTGCTCTGAGCACATCTGCAGTCCAGAAAACGTTAAATTGTGAAATTGATTTTACACGGTGGAGAAGAGGCCCTATATGTGCGATTTTCCCTCCGGAGGTAAACTGCACGATTCAGTGTATCCACGTGTAGTCTATTCTGTACCCTAGACCAGAGTGGAGGTAGAACTGTCTGTATTTATCTTGGCCAAGTTTAGTTTCCTCGGATGTTCGCAATCCTGGTCACGTCTGGCTGGTCCAGCGTTTTCTCGAAACCTGTAATTTCGATTTTGATCGAGATTCACGTAGCAGCTTCGCCCCAGCTCCCATGCATCCAACGTCTCTAAAATTCCTGTATGCAGCTTCAAATTCACGTTTCATATCTTCAACCTCCCGTTTCTCTGTTTTCACGGAAAATTTCTTCCAATTTTTACTGGATATCCACGTTGCGGGGTTTGAGGATCACGAGGGGCTACATTTTTATGAATTCAGTTTCAATCGACGTCATGGCTTCTCAAAACTCCTAACTGATTAGATTTTGTACTCGATCGATCCAGTAGAAAATTCGAACCTGTAGGTATTCGAGATGTTCTTCAATCATTTGACATTGAATTGCAAATAATTCAAATGGTATGATAATATTTTTTATAGATCTTGAAAACATGTGTGAAACGATCAAGTTCAGCTCAGCTACTATTGCACTGTCAATGGAATAACAGACAGTGCTTCCAAGCACCGTTAAATTCGTCCATCACAAATGAACTCGACCGGCAATCAGTGATACTGTAGATCAATTATTGGCGTGCGGTATTAATTAAAGGGGGAGAATTTCCCCGGTTACGCAGTAGCACCGACGAACCAACCCTTGACCAGTCGCATCGCTAAGTATAGTGGCGAAACAATTAAGCCTCACGGTTCATGACGTCACTGTTCGGTCGAACGCGCTCAAAATACTAGTGCTTGCGGGTGGCTTCCGAAAATCAATTCAAGCCCCGTCGATATCGAATATTTAAGTGGACAAAAACCAGGTCACGAGGTACGTAATTGTGCTCCTGTAATTTGACAGACGTCAAGAACTATGGGAAGAGTAGAATAAAAAACCGAAGCGCAGGGCTTTTCTGAAGAGATAAAAGAAAGTTATACACGTCGCACGGTTTAAACTACAGAGTTTTTATCATAGAACCCGCGTTCGTCTCTTGTATTAAACTTTTTTTTTTATCATCCTTCTTACTGCTGTACGGTACATGAACTAACTTCAGGTTGTTAGCCGGCGCGTTATGACGCCATTACGACGAAGCACTGCTCGGCTGAACTAGTAGCGTAGTTAACACGTAATTACCCCTTGTTTCTAAACGTGTCTGAGTGATGCATGTGCGTGGGATGCTTCGATTGCCGATAACGAGCCACGGCGTTTGACACTCGACCCTTTGAGCCAGAAGCGATCGTTATTTAAACCTGCGTTATAAATATTTTCATCACCTGAGACGCTGCAGCTGTGAGGAATTTTTAATCGCTTTATAATATCGAGAAATACTTAACACAGGCGATTGGTTCGAGGGAAAGGTGGCGGTGAAAATTGCTTGTATAGCAAAGTGAAGAGTTTTGCTCGGTTATACAAGCTCTTTAATCGCTGGAGCTTCTCGAATGCCTCCTTGTTGCTGCATGCATACTTTGAGCTCTTCTTTGTCCACCTACCATCAGTTTATCGATTTTCGATCTGAGAGCAAACGGCGAAGGGGCCGAGCTTTTCCGGGCGATAATGCGCCGATGTTACAGACGGAAATTTAACAGACTGATCCTGGGAAGACGTCATAATCGATGAAATTGGCCGCGTGAAATTATCACTTTGAGGGGAGGCGACTCCGCGCTTGGCACTCGACCATATCACTTAACAGAAACGGGGTCCAGGGGTAACTAGATATGAAATTAGGAGAACAGACTTCCTTCCTGGACCGCTTTCATTCCCGTAGACGAAGGGGGGAAGGTTTGGTACGGGCACTATCTAAATTAAAAATACGCAGCCCCGGGTTGGCTGTTCTTTCTTTTCTTCTGGAAGAGCGACTTAATTACGAATGTCGAGTCGAGGTAAGAAGAAGAAGAAGAAGAAGAGGAACGTATAAGAAAGAAACGCGAGGACCCGCGAGGAAGGAAGGAGAGGTGTTAATTAACTACTCGCCTACCAGGCCCTCGGACGTCACAGACATTCAACGAAAGCTCGATTTAACTTCGTTCCCGAGGCTCTGCACAGTCACTCTCTTTTCTCTTTACTCCCTTGTCGATTACGCCTCGCTAGAATGACGAGACTTATTAAAATGAAACATGAAGCCGATAAAAATCCAATTTCATCCCTGAGAAAGGAGAAAAATGAGAAAATCATGAACAGCGCTTGATGTACTCGACTTTCAACCCGTCAGCACCCGATGAGGGTTTCCTTAGTTGCTTATTACACCAAAGTTCGGCCAGCGTGCAGTAATTCGACCGAACGCGGTCGGGGAGCACCGGAGAATGCCGAAACCTGCCGAAGAGCGCCGGAGGACCCCGAACGTGACGATTTCCGCACAGCTAACGAGAAATCATACTTTAATCGTTCTAATGAGTAATTCATAAAGATAGATCAAAGTCTGAACAATATTATGACAGTAAAGAGGGTAAAGATATTATTTACTAGTACAATAATGATGTGATGGATGAGTTTGTTGAGCGAGTTTGATCTTTCGATCGGAACTTGTGTCTGGTGTCAGGCTTGTGGTGTCACCTGTCGTTCATCTTTGGGATCTCGACTGCTTTGTATTACCTATTCACAGGATGCCTATAGCGGGAAAAGAAAGGAGTCAGGATCTTTCCAGAACCAGGCGGAGGATATTATCTCGTTAAAATTTCGTCGCTTCGTGAATTTTTTTCACAGCGAGATGTTGAGGAAAAAAACCCCCATAATTTCAGCGTACTATTATATACCACGCGCGAGGTTGTAGAGAACCGAAAAATTATGTTTACCGTAAAAATTATAGCGCGAATAAATTTCTATTCAATTTTTCATAGAACAAAAACCGCGGCTAGGTCTACAGAAAGGATTTTAATTTCCATTCATTCGAAAATATGAATTGTGAGGAGAAAAAAAATGCGAAACCCTTCATCTCTATAGGTAGGAAGGATGCCCCATTGTTAAAACCGGTGACTAATTTCCCGAGCAATTAAGCTTAACTGCATCCTGAAAACGGTTTTTCTCTATTTTCTTCCATAATTTTTTTTCTCACCCTCCTCGTGCATGGATGTTAAAATCAGTTTCTAACCGTGAACAATGACGTATGCAACGCACAATACCCTCGGTAGTGTACGACCAGTGATCCTCTAGCCCTCCAATTTGGTAACGAAACCGTAATTTGCCGTATGCATGCATTCAGAGATGGATAGACGGTGGCTAGCAGACCGGAGATCTATGGATTTATGCAAATACAGGCAGTTAGAGTCCCGAACAGCCTCCGAGTTGAATAATGCGTTGATAAGATTAGGAAGCCACAGTTCATACGCCGTGGATACCGAACCGGGACCGAATTCCTTTCCGAGTGAAAAGTGAGAATTCATTCCTCGTATTTTCGCAGCCGATACGATAATCTATCGACGTCTCCGAAAGTTGACCCTCGACCTTTTTCTCTCCTCATTTTATCGTCCTTCTCCCAAAGTGGTACGGGGGTAGGGTAGTCCAGCGATTTATATATGAAATTCCAGTGTCTATTTCGCGTCGCCTGTGGAGCGGTATGCAAAAGGGATGTCTCTGGTTTAATTCAGTTAACGTCGCCCTTCGACGAGGAAGATTAATTTTAAGGAAGACATTTTGTTGGTAAGTATAGTCTCTTCCAGGGCTCTTTAACCTTCCGAAACAAGAAGATGAATCTTCGTCGTCGCAGTTTAGTCTCCTTCGCATCGCTGTTCCTATCCCTAGGATCTCGTTTTATGCTCGTGGCTAGAATGCGAAATTTCACAGTCATCTGGGACTGGAACTAGGAGCTCGTTGTATTCTGGTAAAGGGTGGAGAATAAGGGGGTGAAATAAAAAGAAAAAAGAAAGATCTGGAGCTGGAGCTTCAAGCTCACGGGCCGCTTCTGCTATCAGGAACGGTGTAAGCAGCTTACGTCATTTTTCAAACTGGTCACGTCCCGTGGGATCTATGTGCGTAATAAGGACTTTCACAGGAATCTACCCGGCTAGAAACTTTCGTTCTGACTAATCCTAGACCGGGTTTTAAAACTGGGAAATAATTCAGTAACAGAGATACTCGGTCTTGATTTGAATTACATTTTAGAAGTATTTTACAAAACCTTTGAGGCATTCCAGAAAAATTTCAATCATCATGTTTCCACAACGATGTCACAGTACTTCATACCTTTTTTTACTATTTCGAAAGAATTTCACGCTGTTTTACAGGGTAGACATATTTCCCTCACATTTTTCCACAAGCTTCTGACATTTCCTCGAAAAATTGAGGATTTGATTTTATGAGACTTGACGGGCACTTTGAATTCCTATAATTTATCGAGGAACTCAGGTTTAGAATATAAGTGAAAATATCAATTTCGGCTGTTATACAATTTTTATTCGATTCTACTCCCCGGATTTACCACTTAACTCGCGTCTTTTCCTTCCGAGAATGCAGCTTACTCTGAAACAGAATACGGTATGCGATATTCCGGGGAATTTAGCCACGAGCAAAGACGCACGATTCCGAATCGAAAAGTAATTCAACAATGTTATTGCTAAAAATCAGTGGAAAAGGGTAGAAGTGACTTTATTTTATATTTTTTACAATCATCAATTTTCGAAACCTTTTTTATCGTATTCTTCCTGTACGAAGTTTTGTTTATTCGATAACCCGATGCTCGATACTTTGGTAGCTGAATAATCTAGAGGGTGGTGATAAAATGATTAGAGCGAGGCAGCATCGGTCGATTGATGCAAATCTATAGCCACGATTCTAAGACGAACGGTGGTATGTTTCAGGGATGATAAATGATTCGAGAAGTGTATAAATCAGATAAACTATTACCGTAAATCGTTTAAGACTCGTGTGCTGCAGCTTCGGGAAGAATAATTTTTACAAAACGATCTAGGTAGAGGTTCTAGTAAGGGGATGGAAAACAAAATATTACCGGGATAGCGTGAAGTATGACGAAAATTTTTCACCAATGTATATATATACATATATATTATTTGTCAAGGAAGTTGGAGTGTCGAGTTTAACTTTAAACTTTGTGTCTCTGAAACCAAGACGAGTTTCGCATTAAACTTTTTGAAAACTTTTTTTTTCCCACAATTTATCACGAGCGAATTTGATCCAACCCTTATTTTATTCCCCAACAATCGGTCTGATTGTCCGTGTAATTTGTATCAGCCAATAATCGGTGTATCCATTCGATAACTCTCGAGTAGTAATTTGGACCACGAAACCCACGGTGAATCAATCGTTTTTACAATCGGTTCGTACTTAAATTGCGCTGTAGTCAAGTGGTAGGTAATTCGATGGTCGTTACAATTTTGCATAAAACCTTTTGAAAAACATTTCGTCAAAGTGGTTGTTCGGATTAGAATTTAATTAAGTGTATAAATTGGCCAATTTCAATCTCTGAATTATTGTTCCCCGAATAAAATTACACTTTTCATCCATTCACTTATATTTTTCATTACGGACTGCCAAAGGCAATGAAAATAGCTTCGAAGCCATTCCACAGATTTCCTCGAACTCGGTCCAGACAGTCTTGTTACAGCCAGATGACCCCAGGCGATAAGCTCAAAAACTGTTCAAATTGGCTACGAACAATCAATGCCGTCACCGTCCAGCTACTAGGATCTACTTCTACTTCTAAGTTTAGCAGAGATTAACAGTGTCTCTACTGTCTCTTCTTCATATTGTCCTTTTACATTTCCTCTTTAATATTGATGTCAGAACTCAAAATGTGCTTCATACACGCTTTATAATGTCTGTATCAACAGAGAAAACGTCATATCCTGAGTCCCTTTCACTTTAATGAAACCTTTAATGAAAGTTAAAGTACTTTCAAGTCACCCAAGTCAACTGAAGTCACTTCAAGTCATCTGAGTCACTTAAAGTCAGCTGGAGTCATTTGAAGTCTTTTGAAGTCAGCTAAAATAAGTTGAAGTCAATTAAAGTCAGTTAAATTCAAGTGACTTCAGGCAACATAAAGTCACTTCAAGTCAGCTAAGTCACCTGAAGTCACTTCAAGTCAGCTGAAGTCAGGTGATGTCAGCTGAAGTCAGTCAAATTGAAATGACTTTAGGCGAGTTAAAGTCACTTCAAGTCACCTAAGTCACTTAAAGTCAGCTGGAATCATTTGAAGTCAGCTGAAGTCCGCTACAGTTATTTGTAATCAACGGAAGTCAGCTGAATTCAAGTGACTTTAGGCAAGGTAAAATCACTTCAAGTCATCTAAGTCAGCTGAAGTCTGCTGCAGTTGACTTCATGAAGTCTTGGAGTCAATCGTCGAGTGATTAACTCAGTCGACTGTATATCAGAGTAAAAGTGTAATTCGATGCGATATAAAGAAAGAGGCGTTATTGGCTCTAGAAATTATGGTATTGCTCTGAAATTAAACGGGGGAGGCTTAGTTGATGAGAATTTTTATGTGGTACAACAAATTTGCAGAAGTTAATTGAACCTGAGTGTTAAATTGTTGGTATTCAGGTCAAACACAAGCCTGCAGTTAAAATCAGGGCTCCTGACGGTTATTAGCTATAAAGTTGAGCGCTCTCGGTGTCTGACGGTATTAATTCGCGCAGACTCCGAAGTGAATTGACGCTGTCAACTTTAGGTACCCGTACGTACAACTTTGATTCCACGGGAAGTATTAATGGGGAAAATTGTACGGATTGAAAGGAGATATATATATTCTACGAGCCGGCGTCAAACCTCCAGTTTTTAATGCCTATAATGCAAGCTCTGTAGTTAAAACTTTAAACTCAATCTGTCAGTTCCAGACAACTTTTTCTCAACTTATAGGTCAAAGATTTATATCTCAATTTCTAATTCGAGATATCAATTTTTGTCCAATTATGCAAGCTTCCATTTCAACGAAGACGTAAATTTTGCTAAACGTTAATTCTACAATCTGGTTTTTTTCATCTCCCCTGACGTTAAAGCGCGTTCCACACTCTTTTACGATCCAAAAGGGTCGTTATATTGTAATTTTTCGTCGTCCAGGATGTCTTAATGAAACCAAAGCAGATTTTGCCGGACATTTTCTCTCCCATCCTGCCTCGTATAACGAGATTTCAACTTCACCACTCTGTGTGCTTTAATTAACACCGTTCGCTCTGTGCCAAAAGCTGTAAGCTCTATGATTTAATCAACACGTTTTCGCGGTTTTAGGGGACAGGTTATACACCTCGAATTGGAAAATGTTCACGGTCACGTCATGGACGGAAGGATGAAAAAAAAAATTCATTCTTTCTCGCTTATCAAGAATTTGAAATTATTTTGAGAGCTCAACGAATGTCCCAAGCAAATGGATCCGTGATTCCAGTGACCGGATTTCCGCGGTGTAACAAGTGATGTTTTACCCCGATAATTTCCTGGAGTGTAATCGACTATCTGACGATCGGAAATCCTTCTCCATATTCGCTTCATGACTGTTCTTGGTGTGCGTCATGGGTTATCGGAAATGGATTTTGTCACGGACGATTTCCATTTTATGTCTTGTAACTAATAGCTCGTCTCGAGTACCTACTGGATGATGCATTATGCATCTATAACGGATAGATCGCGGGCACCTACACCCTCCTACTGGATTTCTAGCTCGATGTCGCCTACTGCCTAGCTAGACACTAGACACTACGTTATACGCTATACATATATAGACGGGAAAGTGTAGATACATCAAAGGCTGGTAACCTTGCCCAAGAGACAAATTGCCACTAATTAATTAGAAGAAGAACGTGACTGACATCCAAGGGGACAAAAAAATCACTGCAGATATAACCAGACTGGCTTCGAAAAGAGAGAAATACTGCGATGTCGTATCGATCTTTCAGCCAATTAGTTACTGAGTTGAAAATTTAAGAGGATCAAAAAGAAAGTAGTCGCTA
Source organism: Euura saliciscinereae (assembly GCA_018420115.1). NCBI lineage: Eukaryota > Metazoa > Arthropoda > Insecta > Hymenoptera > Tenthredinidae > Euura > Euura saliciscinereae. The sequence goes on from JAFFZH010012346.1 coordinate 22,704, forward strand.
AATCGTTAATCGCAATCTCTTCGGATATCAGAGTGCAGTTAATAGTTATTCTCTCCCATTCATCAGGACGATGGAATTACTAAAGTCACAAGTATTTCGTTACAAACCGTTCATTCGTAATGCATGTACGTAGTTGGACGGTGAATTAAGTAATCGGCTTATCGTTAATGCGCTTAACGCAGATGCTTTTTCCTTCAGCCGTCGCTTCCGCGAGCCTGGCAGACCACCGGCCAGCGTTTATTGCTTTCAATTTCGCGAACAGGTGGTCAATTTATTATCAAGAGTTCTGATTCTTCAACACTGCAAATTATATTTCACAAAGGAAGTGATAAAAATGTGAATATCTCTTTGACTATTGTCTATTACACTTGAGGATATGCAACATATAACAAATCCCTAGAGCTGGTAACTTTCACCGCAGTGCGACAATTGAATAATTAAATTCACACGTTGCAGTTGTTATATTGCAGCTGGGGTGTGATTATTAGAAGACTATCGGGTTGCTCAGACTCGCCTAGTCAATATTCAAAGCTTCATAAAGGAACGAGGAAAGTATCAGACGTCCGGGTCAAGGATTCTAGTGAAAAAACTGACAGGATTGTTCCTGTGGCTCGAAATATGAAGCTGTTGCTTTCCTTTGCTCAATAATCTATGCAATAAATTGAAAATATGAAACCTCATGAATTGAACTTCATCACGAATCAATATTCATGGTGGAAATGAATCATAGATTTTTAGATTGATAACGAGATTGCATTTAATTAACTACTGATATGATTCAAAAATGAACTGATGATTGATTGATCACACCTTGGGTGATGAAAGAGTAGGAAATGCTTTACAACGTAGTGATTTCAGCTGTACAACATATGGCAATGATGGATTTACTTAAAAAAACAGTAAGATCTACTATATTTTTGTACAATTTATGGGCATAATTTACCAATATCCCTGAAATCGTCCTTTTTTCCTTCGGTCTCGAGTAAAAAATGCTACGCAAACTTCTCATGACTTGTCCAAGACGATTACTTACTGAGTAAGATTTTCAATGTAAAATGTCCTGTTTTTTTTTTTTACCACAAATGCTAGTAAATTGGTTCTAGTCGATACCTTATTTCCACATCAACCACTAATAACATGGGAACGTCGTCTGACTCCGAGTGGAGCCTTGAATAATATTTTTGTTAAATAAATGGCCCTAAAAGTTGGTCCAAAATCCATAAACCGGATGTAACCACTGTGACTTCCGGCATTGTTGACCCTGAGTCTCCATACCACTGTTATTTCTCAGTCAGGACTGCATGAAGCGTAGCTGGTAGCCCGAGGCTACTGAAAAAGAATTCAGTTTTGCAGCACGTACTGTGTACTTTCACTCCATATCTTGGCTGAAGAGGTAAACCCAACTTGTGACAGTGTCCTGGGGAGTACTGTATTTTCTCTTTGTGATACACAATGCCAAACACGGAGACTACAATGATATCGAGGTCGCATGAGAACACTTCTCGCATAAAGCTCTCATCATCCGCCTACGAGATTCTAGACAGGATAATTCCTCTTGGATGTGGTCCACGATAAGGGTAGCTATATAGGTGGTAAGGATTCTCGCATTCCAGCTCCTTGCGGTGTATTGGTCGATGTGCAAGTCGCGGCATGCGAGGAATCTCTCACCTCCATGTGCGCCGTGGTGAGGTAAGCTTCACTATTCAAGCGATTCTATATTATTCTCCAATATTGATATGGTCTATGGGCTTGCTTGCTTCAAACATATTACCCGCAACTCAATATCGATTCCGGAGTACGTTCACCTATCGAATTACGTAAGGATACGGGTATCTTATCGGTTATATATAGATAGATTTTATCACCAACGTTTTTGCGATACCGAAGAGATTATCATATAGACCGCGAACAACGTCAACAACCATAAATGAAAATCCTTATAGATAATGAACAGCTTTGAAAAGCGTTTATCAGCCGAAGATTGAGTCCTTCATTGTTTCTAGTATCGTCGATTTCTATCATCTGGTGCTAAAACAAGACCGATGTGAATTACACTTGGGATTTAGATAGCGCGATGTTATCAAACTCTATGCGTTAATTCTAGCCGGCTGATATCGCCTTAAATCTAGAGATAAAACCCTGTGAACATCTCCGATGACTTTTGACGCCGTATCGAAACTGGAAAATCAGAGTCAAAATCAAAACCGGCAAGTCTGGTAAGCAGAGGTAAAGCCAGGGTTAAGCTATCGATTCATCGAACACAAACGGGAGTTGATTCCCCCATGGCTTCAACTATCGGTTAAATTTGACTCTATAGAACGGTCTGGTGTTCCTGCAGAAGTGGAAGTAGTCGTTGAGGGACGGACAGTCGCGTTGCTCGGTCATAACTTCTCGTACAATAATTACCAGTCATTAGTAACAGTCCATATAGTACCTGGAGTCTCGCGAACTACGTGGGTTCGGCCTGGTCCACCTGGTCGCGAAGTTTGTCTTTGTGGTGGTTGATCGAGTTATGGAAGACCGTCAGAAGTCTGGTTGGTTCGTTGATTCCGACCCGGATAAAAGAAATCCGGTATTTCATTCCTGCAGGATTAATCGCCGTGTTCCTCCTGGGTTATGGATGCTCGTATATCTAGTCCAGGAATTAGTTAACGCTCAACCAGCAACGTCGTTCGGTTCTCGGTGGGTACGAGGAACCTGCTGCCTACTACAAGGGTGAAACCCGCGCGGTTTTCGGTCCCTGAATAATAAAGGGTTTTCGCGCCTGAAGTACACCCCTGTATTACATAGCTGGCACTTAATTGGCGCTGGGATAATGCAAGCGCTTGTTAAACGCATTGTCAGAATGAGTTATGCCGGGGTTCGATTCTATACTGCGGCACCGATAACGCGAACTGTCTCAACTATCAGCTCTAATGTCGGAGGAAATCGAGGCTCAAAATGGTCTCATACACTGCAGCACGAAAACAATGATAAATTTCTTCAATTATCGTTACAATAATTGATTAAAATGAAAACTGAAAATGTTACTGAAAATGTTGATGTCATAAATCATATTATAATGTTACGAACTAACAAATGTGTAAGAAATCACAGAATAATTCATGTAGGCATCACTCAGTACATACAATATAAAACAAATTTATGATGAATGACATGATGATTTCGTTCATAACATTATATGATTTATCACATCAACAAGTTTGGTTTTTACTAGATTTCCACGTTTTTTAGTTACGTATGTCATCGATTCTCGATCCGACGATATCTAGAGAACGAGTTATCAGATTTTCATGAATTTGGATCCAATCGACGCGACTTTTCGAAACTCAGAGATGATCAGATTTTTTATTTGATCAGTTTAGAAGCTTTCGAATTATTGGAAGAACTAAATTCTCAAAAATCAAGCTAAAATGATGATATTCTGAAAGCGGATTATCGGATTCTAATGAAAATTGATACCTGAACCTTTTTTAGATCGCCGATCATAAACTTGGACTTTGGACTTCCAACATCCAAATTACAAAATAGAACTGCTCTCCAATTCTTTAGAGTGAATATTCACTCCTCCAGAATGGAAATCGTGGTAGTCAGAAAAAAAGTAGGTATCAAAAAAGTAACTCTAAAGAATTTAGAGAGTCTTTACAATCTGTGCGAAATTGAGGTGAATTTTTGAGGCTTCGATCAAAACCTTCTGTATTTATTCAGGTATCGTTGAAACGCTTTAATGCATTAATTTACTCGCCGAGATGAAGGGACACGAGTATATATACGTATACGGGTATCTGTGCATGAATGCCTATTTACAGACCTTGGTCAGCCCTAATGGACGAACGAATAGCCCGGGGTTTCGGTGCCGTCAAAGTGTAGACGGAAACTGGAACCACGACGGTTTCTGTCCCTTCGAGGTCTCCAGTCGCTCTACCTACCTGTGGTTTCACTTCGGCATGGAGCGAAAGGAAGAGGATTCAAATCCCAGACCTGAGGCCAGCCCTCAGCCCTCGACCCTCGACCCTCGACGCTTCAACTCTCTACCCTGCACTATATGCTCTGTAACGTTCGCTCCGTTGGTCTTCGCTTTGTTCCCGGTTGTTCGGTTCGCCGCCGATTTTCTCGCAATCAGACCGAAAGTTATCGACTGAATCAATTCAACGACTAATTGTTGAGTGACTGGGGTATTCATTTATTATCTACAGAGCTTTGTTCTATCGTGAATGAAAACTTCCATTCAGTACTTTCTTATCTTTACATGATCGCGTTTTAGGTCATAAATGTTTTTTTTTCTTCAAATTATCTTCAGGTTTTCGAGGGATCTCAGAGCCCTGTTAACATCGTCGGGCAACACTTCGAACTTATTTTTGAACAAGTCCAATTCCTTGATGTGTTCGACGCCTCTAAAAACACCGGCGTCGAGTTCGTTTATTTTGTTATAGGAAAGATTTAGAACAACGAGCGATTCGAGTCCGGCGAAAGCTCCGTGAGGAATAGTGACGAGATAGTTCCAGTTGAGTTTAAGCTCCCTGAGTTGTTTCAACTCTTGAAAAACTCCGGGTAGAATGTCGTCGATGAAGTTATTCGAGAGGATCAATTTCACTAGGGACGAAAGCTCGGCGAATAAACCTTTCTTGAGAGCCTGTATTCCGTTTCTGCTTAGATCCAGTTCCTCCAGATCTTCCAGACCAACGAATGTACCGGGTCTGAGACCTTCGGAAAGTTGATTCCAGGATAGATTAAGATGAGTCAAAGATGGTACCTTGGTGAATACTTGAGCGGAGAGTTGCCCAATTTGATTTCTGCTCAAGTTCAGATCCTTCAGGTTGATCAAATTCTCAAAGGCGTTTGGCTCCACGTCGGTAATGTCGTTGTAGCAGAGCACCAGTTTCCTCAGTCTGATCAAATGACGGAATATACCGTCCGGTATGCAGGTCAGCTGATTTCTGTTCAACTCGAGTATTTCCAACTTCGAAAGCCCCTCAAAAGCGTTGGGTGCGATAGCGTTCAGTTTACCCCACGACAATGTGAGCTTCGTGAGGTTCGACAGTTTCCTAAAAACCCCGTCTTTCAGTTCCACTATTCTTATCAGATGAAGATCCAACTCCTTCAACCGTTCCAAATTGTTGAAAGTCTTGACGTTTATATCGGATATAACGTTGCACGACAGAGTAAGAGACACGAGGGACTTCAGACCCTTGAATATAGGCTCTGCCAAGGATATGTTATTATTGCTCAGGTCCAATTTCTCCAGTTTATGCAATCCTTTGAAGGAGTCTGTCCCGATAACGGATATATCGTTGTGGGAAAGATTGAGCCTCCTCAGCGATGGTACAGTGTCAAAAGCCCCTTTCGGTATCTCCTCAATTCTGTTTCTGGCGATATTCAATTCCCTGAGATTTGACAGACCACGATTAGTCTCTCTATTGACGCGGGTTATCTTGTTATTCGACAGGAGTAACGAGCTGACGTTTTTCAGTCCCGAAAAAACACCCTCTGGTAGTTCTCTGATCCGGTTGTCCCTGAGGTCTATGCAGTCCAGGTCCTTCGGAGCGTTGCTGAACACTTTCACATCCAACGCACTGATACCACAGTTCTGGAGTCTGAGCTCCGGACGAGCTGCACTCGGACCTTTCTTCGATAATTCAACCCGCAACAGGACACCGTTCTGGATATTAACTCCTAGCTCATCGTCCGCCATCGTGGTGCAAGACACACTGCCGACCCGAACCCTTCTCGGTGTTATCTCGTCGTTTATCTCCGCGTACGCGTGACGTCGTTATCGCTGTGTACATTGCAGGGCCGCTAGGCGTGACGGTCACGCAACTCTCCGTCTTACTTTCCAGTTTCCTCGCCTCATCTTATCTTCTATACGGCTCATTTCACAACTGCAATTAACCACAAAGATTGAGCCGATGTTTTTCTCTTTGTTCTTATCCTCGTCGAGTCGTCTGCATCGCTTTGATATACCTACCCACCATCTGGAGATTTTACGATTACAAATATCGAAATATGGACATATGGATAATCGAAAAATGGACAATTGCTCCAATTGCCAACGAATTCTCCTGATTGAAGTCGAGAGATTGAAAGTTTAATTGCGATTAGGAACTTCAATTCGAATATTAAACATTAGAATCAATCTCAGTCGCTCACTTTTTCGTGGTTCTGTGGAAAAATGTACCTCGAAATCAATTAATCATTCCGATATTCGATGTTCTACTGTATATAGATTATTTCGAATTGATTAGATCGCTGATTTGATATCTGAAAAATGGATACACAATTTTTTTAATTCCAGACGAGACAAAATTCAGAGTCGCATAGTTTATAGATTCAGTCGGATAATTAGTCGGGACAACGAATTTGGGAATTCAGTTTTTTCCACTTTCTTCAAAAGTGTCGTAAATTGAACACATATTCGTAAAACGGTTATTCTCACTAATTTCACAATGTCTTCCAGAAGAGTCGAGGAAAGTCATTGAAATTATTGAAAGGAAAACACAATTTTTCTAATATAATATGAAAAATGCGAAAATAACTTTGATGTTTCGTCAAATGATCGATAACTGGCTGAGTTGAGTATGAATTCAGTTTTTGAACCGCAAACACGGGACGGAGGGATTAAAAAAGTTATCGCCCCCCGTCTACCGAAAAACAATCCGGTACAATACGTGGTTAAAGCACGGCTCGTAGACTATCAAACTTTGGACATATTTCTGCAGTTTCACGAGACGTGGCTCGGCGTACTAACAGCAAAACAGTACCCACCTATGCGCCCCATTTCCCCATAGTGATAGCGAGAGGATCCACGTGTACCGACGACACGGGTCTGCAAAGTGAGAAAAATATCCGAGGAAACGAATCAAGGCGCGGTTGAGACCGGCGACATTCGTTGTCTTCGGTTTATCATCGACCCAAATTATTTTCCGAGACAGAAGAAACTCGTTGATAGACTTTTTCGCGATTTTTAACAGCGACGATTGCAGCCTATCGCCAAATATGATATCCGAAAAACAAAGAATAACGGAAAAGTCACGAGTGAGCTTTTATCTCACAGAGACACGCTAACTCGCGGGGGTGAAGTTGCGGTGGTTTATGTGTGTTATGCGCTCAGTTCGGGGTTTATGACTCCAGAGAGCCACTGCATGCGGGGTGGCCACCCCCACCTGCACATTCGTATATATTTCGCGTGCCAACTAGAAAAGAATGGGAGATTTTGGCAACGCTTTTCTTTCTCAACGAGAGTCGAGAAGAAACTGCAACGAGGTTATCACCCCTTTAGCGCGATGATGCAGATTTTCCTAAACCCTTTACCAACTTGTTACCAGGTTGTTACCTTTCTTTTTTTCTGTAGAAAAAAAAAAACGCTATACTATTGATCGAATCTTCGTTCTACTGTTGATAGCATTAGGTTACTCTCCTTCATGAGTGAGCTGATCGCTCCCAACGTTGGCCAAGCACGTTTTGTCAGCACTGCAAGACCCTTTCTTAGCTTAGCAGATCTTAACAGATTTTGTACCAGATCCATCAAAAGGTTCTTTTTATGACGGTATAATCGGCACGATTCGCCAAAAAATGACCAATTCAGTTTCCCAGGTATTTCTTTTTACTGCCGCAAACACTAATTCGGGTGACAAATAACTCGTAAAATAGTTGGGACAGTCATCTGGTATGAAATACTGAAGGAAATGACATAAAATACCCATGAGAGGTTCGAAAGGGTCTTTATTTCGCGCCACGCTGTGACGTCACTATTAGGTATAACAAGCCCGCCCTCTAGCGTCGTAGTTTCTTCCAAGATCGTTCACGTTTCAACCAGTTTTAATTGATTTTGTTGCAAAATTGAAGAAGTGGAATATTTATTAAACTATGAGGCATAAACTCGACCGGAAATCTATTTGTTCTTATTAGGAAGACAGTTCACTGTTCAGTTATGGTGGAACGGTACTTGACTTTAGTCCGCTAAAGCTTTACCTGATAAGCTTAGCCCATTAACCTGACGACCTAACTTGGTTTAATCTGATAAAGCCTCGTCAAATCCGAATTTATAAACAATGTACAAGTTTCAGAAGTTTGACTTGGACTGTACGAAACTCAGCAGACTGGACGGACCCGTGAAACTTTGTGTATACAAGAAAATAACAAAACGGAATCCAAAGGTTGTAAGAACATCTGCTACTAACAAAGAAGAGCACATTACAGACTTCCAGATACTGAAAGTCGAGAACTACCATCGATTCTAAGACTCGAGGCTAATCCAATTACCTTTTTCATTACCATCAAGAAATTGCTACGGATTTTACAATCCTGGACCCAAACTTGAAATACTCTTCTTCAGTCCAATAAAATTAGATCAAATTGAAGCGAGTAGAAAAACTGATTAGTAAATATCTATAAATTGGTAGAGACCTTCATTCTGGCCTATTATCGAACGGACTAAGAGTCCTGGCCTCTAACTGGACTGCTCGAACCGACATCTTGAATCAAAGGTGCTCGAATTCAGTATTTTTCATCATATCTCGGCAACTATTGACCCTATCGTCATGGAGGTTTTTACAAAAAATGAAGATTACTTAATTTCCCACAACAAAGGTTCAATACATTTTTCTCGTATCTTCGATACTTTTTTTCTAATACACCACAGGTCAGCCTGAGATGGGAAACACAAATACCGATACTTTCAGCCCTGTGTTACACAAAAACTATTGAAGATATGGAAAAAGTGTGTACAACCTTTTTGTAGAAGATTTGGTGAGCTTTATTGCTTGTAATAACCTTCTTCGTGATAGGGTCAATAGTTGTCGAGATATGATGAAAAAACTGAATGATGACGGATCATCATACATCCTTACTAATTCATTTTTTATGCTTGTCAATTCGACTGGACTATCTCTTAGGATCGCAAAAAATTAGAGATTCACGACTACCTGTGGCTCGTCTGAGATCATTAAATATTGAGCTTGTGATTAGTCGTTACTTTGCCAACACCAAAAGACAATTTGACGGTGTGTAACGGGTCTTAAAGACGCCGGTTCCCGTTGATGGTGTCTGAGGTAACCCGGACCAGAGGCTTAGTCGTTTAGGAAGTAGTTCCCAAGGGTATGTGTGTAGCACTTATCGCTGAGTTCCTCGAATCCCTTCATCCAGGTTATGCCTAAATCACGATCCTTAAACCTCGGGACCAGTCTCGACGCAGTTTCCCTCTTGATGGGACATTAAGGCGTCGTATACGTCCTATGGCAGCGTCTTATAACCGTCAACGATGCCAAGTGGCCTTTTCCTCGACCTATTGGTTCTCTTCGGGGTTTGACTAATCGCAGCCGTGACCAGTGGCTTGAAAAGTTTCAGACCTGGGTCGTACTTCACTCGGAGGATCCGAGTCTGATATTCATATAAGAATGATGGTAAGCGATATCCTATTTCGGTAACTCCGAAACGACGCGACACCCTTAGCACATAAGTTATGTCAGGAATTGGTTTTCGAGAAAATTTGTGGGAATATCCTCAGATCGGGAAGTTTACCGACCCAGATAGAATTCCAGACAGTTTAGCATATATAGTGTACACCTAGTATGGTAGTAGAAGACGTATGGCGACGACAAATGCAAAGTGGAAAGACAGACAGAGAGAGAGAGAGAGGGCCGAGGGTCGTTTCACAAGACAGTTTAAAGTGACGCATTGGAATTCGCAGGTGTTTTAGATACTTCAGAACGTGTTACGAAGATACGAGACTCGAACAGATGACCGAAATGAAACAGCTGTGGACATGAATGCATATCTCATAAAGCTACGTTTTGCATTTTCTTCAAAAATGTTCGAATCTTTTCTTAGCTTCGATATTTAATGTGAGGTTTTTTTACAACTTTTTTTTACGAGTAAATTCATTGTCAGGTGGGACAGTGTGACACTGCCGTTGCAGTAAGTACCGAGATCGGTCTCTGTCGTTTCATATTAAAATTCGTAGGAGAATAATTGCCACTGGAGTCAGACAGAGGACGAGGATGAAATAAATGAGAGGAAACAAAAGTTTTAGAGAAGACTGGAGGCGATAGTCGAGGTTAAATTGCGAAGGATAACTCCACTCCACTCCGAGAGGCGAGGGTTCAACTAGCGTAATATGAAAGAAAAACAAGGATTATGCGAAATTGCAAAATACCATTGCCCAGACAGCTACCGTTTCATACAGGTTTAAATTAGCTCCATCTCTTGAATATCTTGAAGATTGTGTACCATTCAACATGTTTAACGTGAAGGGGTCCGGGGGTGTGATATGAAAACTTAGGTTTGATTAAAAAATGAATTAAATAAGTGGGTTCACATCGAGACCTTCTTTAATTATAGAGCTGGCAATTTTTTGAAAAAAAAAGACTGAATTTAATCCAAAAATATTAAAAATCGTTGGAGTTATTCGACTCTACAGTGAGAAAATATTGATACTGAAATTTGAAAATTTGTCTACAAGTCATCAATTCCAGTTTCAGATTGGCGTGTGTCGAATCCGAATTTGGTCAAGTTTCCGGTTTTGTGAGTCCTCAAGATTCTGCAGGGTCAATGGAATTCTGCTTCGATCTCGAATTGTTCAGAATCTTTGGATTTTAATTGTTTGAAAACAAGGTTCTACCGGACATACAGAGAATCAATTATCAGGACGCTTGTACCGCCTTGATTGTAGCTGGCTGAAGACTTTCAGATCACAATCAACGCCGCATTTCTCGCGATTGATTGCAAATCCCTCTCCGACACACACTTTGTGTATCCATCAGACAAACAGGCAACAATCAACACGGTTCCGTTCAGCCACACTTTGATGAGGTTTGCGGCTCTGAACGGGTCCTTTAATTGGCGGTTTCTCTGGCTTCTGCGGAACTGCACGTACATCCTCTCGAACACTTATCCTTATATACATAAAACGAAGCGGAAAACGGTTTGATGAAAAATGTCAGTATTCTGTGTTTTTCAACTCATGTGGAATAAATTTTGTGGACCCTGTTCAATTTTTTTTCTTTCAATCCTCCGGTTTTCAGCACGACATTCGTCGATTGGTCCCTCCAGATCTCTCTGGCAAACTTTGCCTATGTATTTACGAGACAAACAAGTTACTGTAAACAAGTTTCCTCGAAGCTACACTTTGATGAGGGCCACAACTCTCTCTCAAGACCCTTTTCATATTGATTAAAGTCCTGTGGTTGAGGTCCTGCGTCACAGTCTGTGAGGTAGCCTAAGACCTGCTGCCTCGGGCGAAGTGTGAGCGAGCAAAACAGTGTGGGGGACTCGAAAAATCGAATTACTGTTCTCTAAGCTCACTAAAATCTTCTTTGTTTGAGTATTTCTTGATCTTGAAAGGTTTTTTTTTTTTTTTTGTGAAGTTGAATGAAAAGAAAGAAAGTGGTAGTAAAATTATGGTAACTGTAACTAAAGTTGCAATGACTTGCAGATTGTGATAAAACCTACGCCCGACGAGGTAATCGACTTTGGAACTTTTTTTCTGCATCTGGCTCGAGGCATCGTAGGTTACAACAGATTTTCATTCGCCGAAGTAAGCGGATCGAGCTCCAAAAAATGGTTCAATCGCCTGAGGTCTCAAAGTCTCGAGTAATTAGACATTGAAAAGAAAACATAAACTGCAGCGTTTTTGCTCAATAGTATACGGCAAAAAAAGTTACGTTTAGAAGAATACTTCAGGAGTCTGTTCTTGATTTTATTCGATCGTCTGCGAGAATGAAGAGCTACTGTGTCAGATAATCACTATCCGTTCTGCGACGGAGACACGATTCAAGTCTTCCTGCGTCCAACCCTGATCTGCAATTAGCCGGTTCAGCTAAACAGCTGTTTTTGCGGTTGAAAAAAAAATGTGTCACATGAAACAGCAATTTCTTGTCATCATTCAGTCTTTTTATAGTAGAAAACTGCGAAATACAGACGGAAAGTAGATTGCAATTGAGGAGTTTGCATGCTATCGCCTTGAGTTTAAAATTGAAGTTAGTCTACAGAAAATTAAATTTACTACTAGTTGATAAGGTGTCATTATTTCTTACGCTACTTCAAAGAAGCGGCATAATATCAGTTTTTTCATGTTGCTAGTTTAATGAGGCGATAACATATGAAAATAACTTGAACTACACTCGGACCCCACTTATTTGACCACCACTTATTTGACGACCCCACTTATTTGACCGATTCCGCCTCAGTTATTTGATTCCCTCTACCCACATCACTGGGCTGCCTGAGCCTCTAGCGTTGGGTATAAGCCAGTGCATGTACGGGTGCGCGCCGACGGTCGCCATTTAAAGACGATGAGTGGGGGCCTCTACTTTCGTAAAATAACTGAAGCATCCCGGTCCCTAGTGGCTCAAATAAGTGGGGTCCGAGTGTATAAGGAACCAGTACCACCCATTGGCATCGTCTATATTATTTTGTGTCCATTATTGATTGTGTCCGATCAGGTTGTGTCCAAACGGGCCTCTCCCAAAATGACATGAGCTTCGAAATACAATTTTTTTTCGGCAAAGCTTACAACACCTCAACAATACGGTATACGTACCTGAACATTACTGTACAGCACGGCGGTATCATATACCTATAAGTGCGGAGGAGTTACTCGGTGCAAGTCACTCCTTGCGAAGACGAAGAACAAGGTACTCGCAGCCTGCATCTGCCTCGTGGTACCGGTAAATTCAAGTTTTACAAATCCGAAAAGCAGTCCGAAAAACTGAACGCTGAGTCATCAAAAATATTACTTGCGCAAACGAAAACTCAAAATGTAGTTCAGTACTTCGACAATATTCATATCGAAAGCCTTGACTTCAACGCGATATCCTTCAGGAGGTAAAACCGATATGGTTTCTCAATTACAACTTTACTCATTCGCACTTCGTTTTATTATTCGTTTTACAATGGTAAGAATCGGTACAGACTATTAGCTGCTATCGAGAATTGTTTCTCTTCCAGATAAAGATCGCATCCTTATCGTCAGCATATCTTTAATTGTCGTCGATTCCTCCTACGACAAAGAAGCCAACGGGGTTCAAAGCAGTTTCCATGTTCGGAAATCAAGAAGATCCTATTAGACAACGGAATCAGCGACTAAGCTAAATCATCGAATATCCCGGACAAACCCTTCTATAAGTGTATCTACATAATAAATTACCTGATGACGAGTGATCGACGCGTCACCGACGCGGCTTGACAGTCTATAATTGATACAATACGTGTGATATAAACTATACTCCTTCCAGATGATATTATTGTTGGTGTTTATACCGATAATTACTGAAATAACAAGGGGATGAGAAGTTCATGCAACTGCAGTTTTTTTTCACCTTACCTCAAGTCTCTCGCCTGTTCCAATTCCAGCTTGGATTTCATGTTTCAGACACACTGCTAGAATCACAACTTGAACCCACCTGACTTCACAGTTTCATGAAAATCCTCTGATGCAGTCCTAGTCCTGAATAAGTCATTCGCAGATTGAAATGTTTATTGAAACGTGCGAGATTGAACGTCTCGTAGGGTGTTTTCGTTAGCGGCAGAAGACGAATGTATGTAGACACAATTCATACAAAAACTGAGAATACTTTCTGCTACTAAACCACGTCGTTGTCTCGAAGGCATCGCGATTGTATCCAGTATCCACCGGTGCCAGAGTGGTTCGGAAACTCCTATGGTGCCGGTGGGCCTCGCAAGTTAAGCCCAAAAGTTACCTGCATCGGCCAAATCGGAGTCCAAAGTTTGATGCACTCTATGAACGCAAAAAAAAAACTGATGAAAAAGAGCGAGAGAAAAACGGAGAGCAGATGCATAAAACCGAGTCGCATTGTACAACAGTAAATTTCTGTTAATTATTTTACGAACATGTTCTCAATTCGTCCATATCTTCAAACATGCGGTAGATTACGTAGATACGTCTACGACTTGTATTGCAAATTGACGCTCGGCATGAAAAGACCGAGTTTGCCTCCTTGTTACACAATATACTATTCTATTCAAAACCACGAAATTCTAAGCTCGTTATGGGCGTTCGAATCGTTTATTTTTGAACTTTTTCGACGCTTCCATAATTTTGTATCACCGCAAAACGCGAAAGAACTATGATATAGTCAGAAGTAGAAACGGATCGAAACATGTTTCACATTCACTGACAATCAGTTGCACTTGTGATAGCAATGCATGCTTTTGACATTGAAAAAAAATTGTTAGGAGTATGATAAGTTCTATAACTATATGCGTCCATCTACGCAGGGCGACGTTGATAAGGTCACTAATATACAATGACGTAATACACCTGAACATCACTGTACAGCACGGGGGTATCGTATATAAGTGCGGAGGAATTACTCGGTGCAAGTCACTCCTTGCGAAGACGAAGAACAAGGAACTCCCAGCCCGCATTTGCCTCGTGGTAACCGATAAATTGAAGTTTCACGAATCCGAAAAGCAGTCCGAAAAACTTAACGGTAAGTCATCGAAAATATTATTCGCGCAAACGAAAACTCAAAATGTTATTCATTTTTTCGACAATATTGGTATCGACGCCTTGACTTCGACGGGATATCCTTCAGGAGGTAAACAATATGATTTCTCAATTGCGAATTGACTCATTCGCACTTCGTTTCATACTTCATTTCACAATAGTAAGAATCGGTACAGACTTTTCGGGTCGACTGCTATCGAGAATTGTTTTTCTTTCAGATGAAGATCGCATTCCTTATTGCCAGCATATCCCTGATGATCGCTGTTTCTGCCTACGACCTGAAACTACATCTGAAGGAAATTGATGAAGTTACCGCGTATGTTAAGGAACGAGGTTTGACATGCGGGAACATCAAGTTGATCCTTGGATACTTTGGATCCGTGAACGTGGATAGATTGGACCGAATTGAGGATAAACCCTACAGTAGGTGTATCTCCGGATTGTATGACCTCATGACTAAGGATCAGTACTACATCGACAGGGTCGACGATGAAACACTAAAACGCGTATTGTCTAGGCTGGAATACTCGTCTAGTCAGACAAAATCAGCTAGTTGAAGATGATATTATTGTTGGGGCCTATGACGATAGTAACTGAAATAAACAAGGGAATAAAAAGTTCATGCGACTGCATTTTTTTTTTGGCTTCCCCTAAATCACTAGCCTGTATCCATTCCATATTGGATTTTATGTTTCACAAACACTCCTAGAATCACGACTTGTGCGACACATCCTGACTTTATAGCTTCATCAAAATCCTCTTATGAGGTCCTACTCGTAAGTATATAAAAAATGTGCAAATCTGTTATATTTGCAGGTTGTAATATTCACTGAAAAATGTCAGGTTTAACGTTGGGTATTCCTGTCAGCGACTTGCCTTTCGTAGAAAAGTAAAACAAGACATGATTAAAATTCAAGCACTTGGCGAATACTTTTCGCATTCCAATACAACACACTGGTATCTTATACTGACGAATATTCTTCAAATAATTGTCAAATAATTGTAACGTTGTTTTCAGTAGAAAATTTTTGGATAGCAATGCATGTACTTCGATATATCGAAATGAGGCTGGTTAGAAGTATGATACGTTTTGTAATTATACCTAGGGACAACGTCGACAAGGTCACTACACAAGGAAATATCAATACCGAGCCCAAGTACTTCGGTATACCTGAACATCACTGTGCATGGCGGTATCATATACAAGTGCGGAGGAGGTACTCGTCGCGACTTCGTCCTTGTCGAGACGACGAAGAAGGTATAACTCGAAACCCGCATGGATATGCTGCTGTGAAGTGTGTAAAGTCATCAATGAAGGTCAAAATGTACTTCTTACCGTCATACGATTC
>JAFFZH010012380.1:0-19554 GCA_018420115.1 Euura saliciscinereae
CCACGGTCATTTATAGGCGAAGTCACTGTACAATGTAAAAAGTCTTTTTCTTTAATTATTATTATTATAATTTTTTGTTTGTGGTTTTGTTTTTGTCCATGCCTGGGCCCACTGATCTTAAACAGTGCCAGGGGCAAAATATGATCCGTTTCAATTTGAATTCGTTTTCAAAGAAAGAAGCGTAACTCTGCTATGTATCGAAATTGATCAGATAGCATTGAAATCTGGAATTGAAACAAATAAATAAGTCATAAATGAAGAATCGAACGTGTATTGGAACAAAATAAAGATTGAATTCGTCTTACATTTTGGCTTTAAATATTTCCGTCCTTTTCATCAGTTTTGTGTTTTGTACAACGAAGTTCTCGGCAATGTTGGGCTACTTGAGCATAGCTCGGCCTGGTCAAGTCCTGTTATTTGATAAAATAACAAATTATTGATACATTGAACCTTGGAATAAATAAATAAAGAATTGTATAACAAATTAATAGCTTACCGAAGGGGAGTTTGAAGTCCCTGGACCGGATTGATTTTGTGAATTTTGTTGATTCGAAGTGTTGTCGCAGCTGCATCCTGTCGCCTGTTCTCCATCCTCTGCGGAGTTTTGATTTGTACTAATAGCCTCATCCGAGCCATTCACCATGTTCGAGTCATCAGTCTTTACAGATCTGTCAGCGGTGTATTTTTAGTAATATAGAGATACAGTAAAAATTCACCGATGATGGTCGGGGGAGAATATTTTTGCGCATTATTAGAACAATAAATAGATAAATATCGAATAAATGCGAGTGAATGAGTAGATTTATAAAATAATAATTAACGTAATACCAAGAGGAAAAAAAAAATATATATATCTTACAAGTAAAATGAGAAATAAAGAAGACGAGAGAAAAAAAATATATATATACATACGGTGCATCATTATTACACCGAAGCATGCACGGTTCTGGATTTTCGATAACCCGTCAAATGTCTTTAGAGGAGTTTGAATTATGCATAAAATTACATGACTATTTTTTATTTGTTTATTCTTTAATAATTCTGATTTTGGGAATGGGTCTTGCAAGGCTGCAACACACACGGTTAACAAACCGTACTTACACACATCATTTATTTACTTTTTTTTTTGGTTTCTCATCATTTATGTTGAGATTTTAGTTTTTAAATATGTTTTGACGGTGATTCTGTGTATAGTCATGACCAAAATAATAATGAACCATGCTTTTATTGGATTTACGTGTCGAAAAAATTACAGCTTAATAATTATTATATTAAAAACTAAAACTTTAATCGAAATGCCTTTAAAAGTAACTTGAAACCGAACAATTAATAATAACATTAATACAATAATAATAATAATTATAATTAATGATAATAATAATAATCATAATATTAAAGAACCCTGAATATTATCGTAGTCCTCACGTATTGTTCATGTGTTGCGAAAGTACAGGCAATTTACCCAAGCTACGTAGAGAAAAAGAATAAAAATAAGAAACGAAAAAAAAAATGATAATAATAAAGAGAAAAGAAAAGAATCAGTATAGAAGAATCTATGCGTTGTGCTACCGCATAGTATCGCATGCATTTAGCACATGTACTACATATACACTTTGTATTTTATATTTATTTATTTATTCATTTATTGTTTTATTTTATATGTATATTTTTTTGTGTATTAAAAAAAAAATAATCTTTTTTTACTTTACGTTTTGTTTTGTGACATTTAATGTAATAATATTTAATTTAATATTATTCAATATCTATATGTATATATATATATATATATAAACCAGTGCAGATTTTATCATCATCGCTGTTGTTGTTTTTTGTCTCTTACTTTCAATGTCATATAATCAGCATTGGTTATTTCTGTTTGACTACTTAGTACCAAAACGAACGTTCCAAAGTATAATAATGATAATAATAATGATAGTAATAATAATAATAACAATAATAATAATAATAATAATAATAATAATATTCAATCTTATTCCACACAACGTACGTTAATTTTTACAGATGTTACGTTTTTTAATGTTTTTTTTTCTCTTTTTTGTTTTTTAAATTTATTTTAATCGTTAAATTTAAATTTATTTATTTATTTATTTTAGTTGTTAGGAACGGTAGGTCTATATATATTTTTTTCTTTTTATCTTATCGGCAAACTTGTACAGCAACACAACGTACTCTACTTGGATTCGATATGACATAAAAAAAAAAAAATTATCAACTGCGGGTTTATTTTTTTTTCTTAACAAAGTTCTCGTCATTATTAAAAAAAAAAATCGATCGATAGAAATGAGGAGAAAGAATCACGTATATGTAGTTTAATAGACACAGCATAGTTATGTAAATGGCGAATCAAAAGAAAAACGAGGAAAAAAAAATAGTATATATATATAGTATATGATAAAAATAAAATCGCACTCGTGTAAAATATTTCAACGAAATAAGAAGAGGGCGGTAGAGCAGCAACAGCAGCAGCAGCAGCAGTCGAATAGCCATAACGAGTTTCATGTTTGTGTTTGTTTGTATGATAAAGTTTTTTTTTTTTTGTTTTCGTCATATACCAAATAGAAGTTTTGTTCATTATCGTAGATCTGAGATAAAAATCTAACATTCAACATTGTAGCACATAACACAGCCAAAAAACATTGAACACAAACTCAGTATTCTCGAGCCTTTTAAATAATGTGCTTACAATATTGTGTGTATTAAATATTATTACGTTTCTATATCTTTCATACTGCCATGTATGTATGTATGTATGTAATATACGTATAATAGAAACATACTATCGAAGAGAAAAAGCGTAATGTTATGTAATGTAATAAGAGTTAAAAAAAAAAACAAGAAAAAAAAAAAAAAAAAAAAGTATTTTCAAAAAAATATTTCAGATTTTCATTTTATGCTTTCGTTTGTAATATAGAAATACTCTGAGCGTAATAAAATACGAGGAGGAGAACAAAAAAAAAAAGATATAACTAATTGAATCAAATTCATAGTTGCGGTTCATACAGAAATAGATAATAGAGAGAATGATAAAGAGAGAAGATGAAGAGAAAAGAATACATAATATACACACGCAAGTCACACGCACGTGTATACATATATATAAATAATAATCATATCAACGTTGCGTGTGTTGATGCGTGAATACAAAAAGAAAATTGAAAAAAAAAATAACAAAATAACGAAAAAAAAACCCTGCGTATTATATAATATTTCTTGTAATAAGAATAAAGGCGCAACTCACTTATCGGGAGATGACGGGGGAGTGAGAGTGATCGTGCTGAGAGCGATGTCTGTAGAGTCAGTGTTGCTAGTTGAGGAATTAGAGTTTGACGCCGACGCCGTTGAATTAGCCTGAGCCAAGGATGAGCCGGACGCGGCAGGACTCGCGACCTCCGGTGGTCCGCCCGCGTTCGAACCAGGACTGGCGGACCTGCTGCTGTTGCTAGTCTGCTGCTGATGATATTGAGCGCCGCCGACCGGCGGGTCTTTGTTATCTTTTGTGCTTTTCAGTTTTGCTGTACCTTTGACTACGTCCGAAAGCCTGTTTTCCCAATGAGATTGCGTACTTTCTACCGTCGTCGGTTCCGTAGACGCGTTATGAAGCTTAGCCGCGTCGGCAGTCTCGAGTCCGGGAAGCGGAGGAAAGGCTGCTGCCTCCAAGTCAAATTGCACTCCTCTGTTATACTGGGTGTTATTTGTCAAATTCGAGGATTCTCTTATCGGCGGAAGCGGGCTACTGTTCGCCTTCGATAATGTCTCCTGGTCTTTCGGCCTGCGGTGGATACGATGGCGCTGAAACTGTACCGGCGATTCTATTGTCGGTGCTTCGTTCTCGGTCGACGACGACGATTTAACGTGACTGCTGTTGAACGGCACCTCTCCAGCCATTGTCGCAGTCGCGTGGGAAGAATGAAACTTTGTGCCAGTCTGATAGGAAGATGAGGACGTCGGCTTCATTGTTGGCAAATTTGACGAAGGGGACGATATGCTAGTTCCAGATGCGACCGGACCCCCGCCGCTCATCGGGGGGTGAGTCGGTCGACCCATGGAACCCATTCCACCTCCGGCATCCATCAATCCGCCTCCTCCTCTCTCCGATCCATTCCTTTGTTTATTTCTAAAGGATAGAAGAAGATCAAGAACGACTGTAATTTACCACAATAATATATCATGTATAATTATGAAAAAATTCACGTTTCCAATTGTAAGAAGTATAATGTGAATTAATTGAATTATCGAGTTTATGAGACTACGAAGTTGCATGCGGGAGATAAGATGCTTGTGTGAAATTAAATGTCCCCTTCTCTCGGGAGAGCCACTTATTCAATTAGAGACTGAAGTTATCTCTTTTAAAAATTATATTTAATGGTCTCAAGACGTTTATAATACTCGTACCGAGTGTCTCTCAAACAGATTTCATAGCGTAATGAAAATAAATAATATCCCAAACATGTTCACCTGTTTCTAGGAGTAAATCTCGTGTTATGTGGCTTGAACGAGCCGCCGTGGGACGGTAATCCGTTCACATGCAGCATCGTTACGTCGAAGTAAGGATTACTGGGCCATGGTATCATGTTGGCAGGAAAAAACGGTGGGTGCTGAAACGAGAAAGAAAACAATAGTCATAAATACGAATAGAACATCGACGAAAACTTTTCGATTAGATTATGCCAATTTTAATGAAATTTGGGGGACGGGCTCAAAGATGCGCTGAAAGGCCATAATTCCAAATTAAAAAGTACCGAAATAACGTTTCGCACGGTTTTTTCCAGCAAGTATTTGGCAAAACTGTGCTAAACCTGATTTCGGCCTCTCGACGGATAGTCGTTCAGAATTTTGAGTCCGTCCGCAAGAATTTAAAGTCGGATTCGCGAAATTTGCTGGGAAAAAAAAAACTATAAACATTCCAAACGTATAAAAATTGTTTCTCAAAGGTTTTTTCGGAACCACCGATAAAGAATCTGCAGAATTGAAAATATCTGGAAATCAAATGAATAACAGAAAGTTCAAAGGCTGCCTCATATTCAGCCCGAACCCGCGGCTCGTTGATACTTACATAAACGAGCTGATTCGCGTAGGGTGGCATAGTGGCCTGTGGCATAGTTGTACCATTGGTGTACATAAAGCGCGGTTGGCCAGGTGGGTAGTTTGGCGGATCGAAAACTTGCGGAGGTGGTGGAGTCGTTCTGTATCCATTCTTGATACCGCCAACGCCGGGTACGGCAGGTATGGGTAGCCTGTTCATTGGTTTAGCTTTGATACGAGCCATGATTGGCTTTCCCTGTTAGAGGATGAAAAGAAGAAATATATCAACGAAAAACATTAATCGGGGAATAATATCGTTTCAGTGAGCGAGGAGACATGTAACGAATCATTGAGTAGTCGGTATACCGGATCGTACCTACAGCGTGTACGGAAACATTGCCCTTTCTCTTGTGTGTATGTAAATGAGATAACTATTCGTACGAATTCAATATTATCGAATGTGAATCACCTGAAATTCTCGAACTTCTTCACGTAGAAACCTATAAGCCTTTTGGGCATCTTCGTCCGATTCAAAAGTCACATACCAGTTGCTATTATGGGCAAACTCACAGGAAATAAGCCTCGGACATCCTTCTCCAGAAAATAAATTCTGCAACAAGATAGAAATAAAAAATATACGCGAGAAAGAGTTCATTGTACAATATCGAACATCGCACGAACGGAAACTGAACAAAACTGAATAATCCTAATTAGCTTATGATTCTAACGACTTAATTTGAGCCATCCGTTACTCCGGATTGAATAAACGTTGCATAATTATTGTGGACGCAGTTATAACAACAAGGAAAAAAGAATGTATTGTTTGATTCTCACCTTAACGTCGTCGAGCGGAGTATTGTCTGGTATTTCACGAAGAATGACGATACACCGTTTGTGATTGGGTCTTACTTTCTGCCCTTCCTCGTCGACTTGGACGTTAGGAGACTCTCTCAGTACCTCAGTTATGAGTTTTAAATCTTTCGTTAGCTTCTTAACTTGATTAAAATTAGCTACTGTCCATATCGGTACATACTGATCGTTATCCATTTGGGATAGTAAATATGTATCGTTTGCTAAATTCTCTCTGAAACAGTTTTCGATAAAAACAATCGATTAAATTCACACGCCCTAAAAATGAAAAGTCAGACATTCAACGTTATCACCGGTCATTGTAGTTGTTTTTATAACACGACTCGTTATCTAACGCGAATTCAAGGTCGTCGATATTCAACAACAAATAATCAACGGTTTCGAGGAATTAATGATTCGCGACTAACGACTGAAATTAATACTTATGCAAATTTCTAAGGAAAAAAATAGAAAGGTCAAATTACACAGCGGAGGCTCCGTCAATCGACAGAGAATCCATATTCTCGTCATGGGGTTGCTGACCAAAAAAAAATATCAGTTGACCCATCACATATTATTTGGTGAATGAAAAAAATCAAAAAACCTCACGATAATCAAGAATCTAGTTTCTAGAAGAGAATCTAAATAAAAAAATGCATCAGAGGAAATAACTCTGCCAACTAGGAGCATCGACTCAATAATCTTGTAACTTTTGCAGAAGCACGATTTTTTGTCCCCTCCGGAACTTTAAGGCGACAGAATAACAACGAGAAACAAAAGAAAATCGTATAGCTACCTCGAGAAGTAGTATTCGAGTTGCGAAGAGAGCATCTGTTTCAATTGGTCAAGAGGTATCCCGGGCATCGACACCTCGGCCAGGGAGACGGCGGACGAGGAGGGTTCGCCCAAGGAGGTAACGTCTATGGGACCGTATCCAGCCGCCCCTCCCATGCCCATGGCATGCTGCTGGACCGGGTCGAAGCTCGAGGCCCCGGAATCCAGCATCAATTCTGCGCTCGGACCACCGTTCATGACCGCGTAGTCTAGGCCAGTCGGCGCGCCTCCGAGCGTACCCAGGGACTCAGGGGTGGCTGGGTATCCCGCCCCTGGTGGGAGCTTCCCAATGTCCCCATTCATGTACACGTGCCCTGTAAGTCGATTCGTCGAGTAACAGAGGGTCGGATAGTCGAGTATCGTGTAATCGGAGACACGGCGACGAGCGATGCTGCGTGGGTTTGGTGTGAAAAATAATTATTGAAAATAATCGACAAGGCAAATTGGTGATTTAAACGACGAGCCCGAGCAGCGTTCGTTCGATTTTAGTCGGGGATGAGGCTCGGTCGGTTGTTGATGATTAATTTTGAATCTAGAATATATGCAATATGTTGCGATGTGACTGGCGAAATGTACGGGTGATATTACATGGTTGGGGTGGCTACTCGACGGTGGGTAAATTTATATTGACAACTGTTTTAAACCGCACTCAGTGTTTGTAAAGTGTCGTTGATGAAATCACCATTAATTTCGGAACAGTCCCCGATTCCATGTGGGTCTTTAAAAAATAGCTGATCTCGCCAGGTTCGTTTACTCTCTCGTATAATCTCGTTGCTCGAAAAAACTATGAAGATCGCGGGCGCACCGCCTGTGTGCAACACGCGCCCCTCTTCTTATGTTTCGTTAATATATTATACGTTTTAAAACACGCGAAACCGAGGGTCTGCGTCGTTCGAATAATTATTAACGAAGACGATTTAGAAGGTAACTTTTAATCTTACCGAATAGAAGAATCAACTCAACACAATTTCTCAAGGAAACTACAAAATGGCCGACACAGAAAGGCACATGCCGTAGCTCAATGCATTATGGGTTGCAGGTATGTAGGCTGAAAACAACGCCATCTGTTGACGCGACGCGGGCACCTAGAGCTCGAGCGGAATATGAAAATAAATTACACACCCCGCGTAGCTGGGACGCCGGAAACTCTACTCATTATTCAAACTCACATTCAACGGTTTCTTTCTTCTTTCAATAATTTCTGCAATTTATTACATCGCGATATCTAAAATCAGTTGATATCAACATTGAAATAAAAATTGTAACAAAATTGTTTATTTTGCGGAGGATTTAGAGTAAAAAAAAAGAATCTTTAGTATCATTATCTAATCTCTGTTTGTATACAGTATTCATACTAGTAGACAACTAGAACGAGATATAAAATGGAACATGGAGAAAAATCAAACATATAATTTCCACTTTATCTTATTATTTGTCATCAATGGCTCGAATGACTCAGCAGATCAAATGAAATGCACAAAGAGCAGGGAGAAAACTGGTTTAATGTTTTTTTCCTTTTTTTTTATTAAAGAATTCTTGCGAATTTCTTCCCCCACCCGCCCCCCCAAGGATGATGAATAAAATATATATTGAAAGAACTATTCAATTATTTTATTTATTCATTTATCTATTAAGAACATCCACAATTTGTTAATTAATACAAACAAACAAAAAAAAGGGATCAGTGTCAATACTGTTTTTAATTATCTTTTATTTTTCAATTGTTTTTTTTTAACGAAGTGTAAACAAAAGTATAATAATGAAGAATGATCTGAAGAGAAATAGTGAAAAAAAAGAGCAAACCATAATTGATTATTGATTAAAATATTATATTTTAATAAATAATACAGTTAGTATTTGATCAAAGTAACAAAAATCTAAGAGATATTGAATGAGAAAAACAGAAAACAATTGACATTAAGCACAAACTATTGTTTGCTGTCCTTACTGTATACTATAAAGAAGAAGAACAAAAATAGTAAGAAACAAATAGAGTTACATATTCGAGAATCCAATATGTCACCTAAGAGCGTAGTGATTATTACTCTCTGAACACGTCAATCGCACCCAGATACATATTACCTATTACCAAAACAATGATCCATCCGTTATCTTATCAGTATCTGTACCTATCTCTCATATTATTAGTTTATTTAAATTTTTTTTTTCAATTCTTCTTGTTCCTTCTACGATTATAAGATTATTATTATTTTAATAATAATAATAATAATATTTAAAATGTGATAAAGAGTTTAGTAGCTGATTTACCTAACTTAAGGCTTTGAAATATATTGCTTCCTATATATTTATACAAAAACACGACGACGACGACACAACGACGTTTCTTGTTCTTGATTTAAATACAATATTTATCCTCTATTACACTGTATTAGTTCTTCTTTTTTTTCCCTATTATTTTCTTCTTTTCTCTTTCCTTTGAAAACTGTTTTATTAATCAAATATGTATATATATATATATATATATACGTGTATATAATAATATGGGATATACCTCGCTAAGAGATTATACCTCAACAATTAGCAATAGTAATAATTGTGTAGCGACTGAGATACAGATAATTTTTTACGATGACGATGCGTATTTGATGTTGACTTTTGTTGTCGGCGGTGGCAGCGATCTTGATGTTAAAGTTTTCTTAGGTAGTGGCATGGATGGCTTTGTTGGTTTACGTTGGTTTTTATTAATTTTTTTTTTGTGATTTTTTTTTGTTTTTTTTTTATTTTTATTTAATTGATGTTATTTTTTTTTTTAATTTAAAAACCGTGAACCTTCAGCTGGTCAGGCTTTGCCAGACCCGATTTCGTTAGCCACTGGCATATATTCTCTCGCTGGTCCCCCTGCAGCTGAAGCACCTCTCCGTACTCCGGGTGTTCGATTACTGTCCCATTGCAGGCGAACTCCTTGAATATCAAGAAAAAAAGAGAAATAAAACATGTTTTAAGATTTTAGAAATTTGAGAAAGCGTTCGATAAATTGTGTATATAAACTATATAAAAAAGAACCAAAGAACAGATATTCAATATGCTAAATGAGGACAAGGTCGTTAAGTGTATAAATATATTCATAGCTGTTTTTTTTTTTATTAGATTGAACTTGAGATTCTCAAGGAGAAAAAAGAAACTTGATCGGAATTCGAAATATTGTTTCAAATAGTTGAGAGTCTTTGTCTTTGTCTTCTTTGTTTCTTCTGGTGAAGATAAGTGATCGAATTATTTAACGAAATGAGCAGAAAATGAAAAATTTTTATATATATATATATATATATGTGAGAAAGTTGTTTATGAATCACATGATTCGAGTGAAATAAATAGTCATTAGTCAGTTCTATAAATAGACAACCTTAATCATAGACGGATGACAGTTACAAAGGTCTTGGGATACTCGATGCAACAGACAGTTATATATTTCTCACCTTTTTACATGCCCGGACAATTTTTTTCAAGTCATATTCCGAAGAGAGTCCTTGCACCGTGGTTAAGGTCTTACGACCATTTCGTTGTTGGATTCTTATATGCACGAGACCGTCTTGGACATCATCATCTGAACCCTTGATTGCATCTGCAAAGGGGTCTGTGGGAAACGGGAAACAAAATTATGACGTCGGCTTAAATCTCCGGCCGCATTGTTCCGCATTATATTGATTCAATGCTGCGAGTTATCGTGAATCGACGATTAGCCACGGATGGCGTGTATATTGAACGAATTTTGAAGGATGACGGACGGTCGAACGGCTCCCGACTGCGTGCAGTGACGCAAGCGAAGACGCGAGGGACCGCCATTTTGATGAAAAATAATCTTGTGGCATAAAGCGGTTTTGTCGCAAGTTTTAAGATTCCAAATGTCAAATAACTCACCGAATGTGTTGAGATTCTGGATGGACATACGACAAACAAAATATATCCCTCGGAGATATAGATCTGCAAATTGCAATTACGACTGAGATCGGTGATGGATGAAATAGGATAACACAGGCACTACGAGAGAATACTGCTTAAACCCAAAAAACCCTTGCACATAGGCCGAACGCAACCGGAAGTTATACTTGCACTTGTCACGAGCCGATGGGTGGGGTAGCCGAGCGTTCGTAAACTCACATTATTTTTATCCACTCAACACCGACGACCATGAACTACATAAAACTTTCCAAATACTTAGCCGTAAAACTTAGACGCAAAAAGGGGGAAAATGTATTCCGAAATTTACCCTCGGCTACTTTATCCTTCTTTATCACATTCAATAAACAAGGAGGCAATTGTGAAACTAATAGTGGAAACAATGAACGATCGAATTGAAAACCTTCTGAATAGTTAGGCGAAGAAGTTAGACGTGAAAAACAAAAGAATAACACACTTCTACCCTTTTCCAAATGATTTTTTTTTTATATCATTACGTTATTGATATCTTTTTATTCGATATTGTTAATATTCTGATGATTTTCTTGCGTATAATATAATTCTCTAAATATAATATAAAGTATGATAGAATAAAAAGAATGGAATTTTGTTCAGGTCCAAATAAATGTGTATAAACATACGTAGGTAAACAACTACACTAATTAGCGGCTGAGCCTGAAACTAGAAAAGATACAACATCAACAACAACAACAGTAATAAAATTCAACGTTAATAAAGCAAAGATAACTCTTTAGAAACATTATATCGATGTTTTTGTTCATCAATATTGTTATTTCCGTTTCCTTTCATGTACTATACTAGATGCATTGTATATGCGTGTGGCTCTGTGCTTCGCCTGTTACTATTTTTATTATTAATTTCCTATGTTAAGGGGTAACCCGTCATTGATAAATAAATAAATAAGTAAATAAATGAATTGTTGTATCGATGAGAAACTTTCTTTCAAACGACATACTTGTATAGTTAGCCACAGAAGTTAGATGTACAAAAAAGTGACTGAATAGTTATCTGCAGAAGCTAGACGTTCCAAAAACAACAGAATATTTATCTGACAGATACAGGTATGTGTGTATAGCGTGTATGCATTTCGTTTTGAGATCCTTATGGAGTTATCATACGAAACATTAGTTGTGGAATATATACAATTTTTTGAAAAACGAGGTGTGATCAATTGACAACGATAAATAACCGTAACATGATAACTTGAGGTTGATGAGAAGAAAAAAAAGGTTATAAAAAATGTCTCGCCACAGGAACGTGCGTACTATGAATTATTCCGACGGTACGTGACACATATTTAGGTTATTTAATCGACCTCTTTACTCAAAGTTAATCAACTATCCATTTTCGTCTCAAGATCGATGCGTTCTTGAATTCCAAAATTCTTTCGATTCGCTTTTTTTTCGTTGTTGTTTCCAATATTTTCAAATTATTTTCTTCACAGAATATGACGGATACGACGATGTTTACGGACACTCGGTTGAAGACGATTACTGCGTTTCACCAGGCGGTAATTATCGCCGTCAAAAGAATATAAACTCCGAATCGGATATTCACCAGATTCCTTTTTACAGCGGAGCAATTTTTGTTCGATCGAAACAAACAGCATAACATATCGTCATATATCGCGGAGGACGATATAGCGGAGGAGGATGAAACCCAGGAGGATACGTTACTGCCGTCGAGCTACAAGAGGCCAGAGCTCTCGGTCCTGGATTCCACGAAGCTCGAATCGTGCATCGAGGTCATAAAAAATGTCGTCGGTGACTCAATCCCGGAATCTACGTTGACGGAAACGATTCTAAAGCACAATTTCAACGCAGAAGCAGCTCTGAACGCCGTTCTCACAACCACCGTTGAACCAATCGGTACGAAACTCGATTTTTTTTGTATATTTTCAACGAAAAACCTTGTAAAACTAATTTTCGTCCACAGAAAAAGCCGCCGGCAACAAAAATGAGGAGGAAATAACTCAAGGTATATTTTTATTCATCGTTTTTTGTCAATGATTCGTTTATTTTATGGATATCTAAGTGACGTTGAATTATTACCTTTTGTTTCATGTGCCGCATTGCTTCGTCGGTAAGGTAAGATCGCCCAGTTCGTACTTTCGGTGCTCTCGGTGATCTGATAGCTTCTCACGTTCCCTCTGGCACCGTTATACCAAAATTTCAATTCAAGAAGAGACTGAATCGGTCCGATTGTTCCTCTGACGAAGAAGGAACTAGGGAAACTAGAGCTACAGGGTTTAGACGCAACGATTCTGGAATCAAAGCAGGCATCTCGTTTCAGGGGCCGGTTTTCAATGCCGGAGCTCCAGCCTCCACTCAAAGCAATACGAATATCCAGACCTTCGGGTCTTTGGCGGACCTGACGGCTCATCATTTAAAAAAATCTAGTAGCTCGGGTGGAATCGGTAGCCCAGTGTTCGGCTCGCCTAACGCGGGATTCGTGATCCCAAGAATATGGCCGAAGGACGAGTCTCTGGCCTCCTCGCCGAAGCTTCAATTTGGAGAAATTGTTGAAAAACTGCCCCGTAGGGACCTCGACGATGACTCGAGCTCTTTGAACTCAGATTTTAGCGATATGCGCGTATCCTCGCATAAAGAAAGTAGACAGAATCACTCCGATACTTCCGTAACTGGTTTTAAAAATACGCGAACCCCGTCCCCCGAGGAGTGGGTGATAGACTTGAGCTCGGCTTTGAGCGAAACGTTTTTGAAAGTAGCGTCGACGAACGACAAGTCGATTTCGAAACTGTCCGAAGATCTGAGTCAAGATATATCCAGACTTGATATCTACTTGAATACGAATGTCCCTGCGATAATGGAGGCAGATTCATCCTCTAACGTATTCTTCGATTGTAACTTGAATCTGAGCAGTTTGGAACGAATGAAGCTTCCCCATTCTAAGGAAGATGTTTCCTTGTTCGGTAAAATTTTATGCAGAAAATGGAAGACTAGGAAACCGTACATCAGGACCGAAGCTCATGTAGATATCATAAAGAGATTCGATTTCTCAAATCCTTCTCCTGACGATAGAATTCTTGTACATCTTAGAAAGCGATTATAACAAAATTTCTTTTTAATCGCACATTCTTTGATACTCTAAGCATACATCGTAACAATTATTTTTATTAATTAAGACTCAATTATTCGTATATCTGACCATTGGACAATTAATTTTTTAAGTTTGAATTCGAAATTTTTGTTTGTATGCGATAATTAGATATTGTATCATTCGTCGCCTGATTTCCAGAATCGTTACGACCTCTGAGTAGCGTAATAATTTAGCGCTAACAGCGAAATCGAATTTCAAAAGAAAAGACAATTTATGATAGTTTTATGGTAGGTAAAAAGCTAGGAGCTAAATCGACAGTGCCTGCGATATCCTCTCCTGCTGTAAAAGTAATTCCATCGGCAACACGATCGATCGTCAAGGGTTTCGACATTAGCGGGCTAGACGGGGACTTCCTTCAAGCAAAAGGCGAGAGTCCGAGGTCTCAGAGCCCGTTGTCGGGTCAGGCGTCTCCAGATGTGAGAAGAAAGCAGAATATCATTGACAAAGAGAATAAGCTGGTATCCTCAAAGTCGAATACTCCAAGATGCCAGTCTCCGGCTACCGAAAGAGACCAGGATCTAAAATCTAAATCCAAATTGGACGCTCTCAGCGTCTTCAAAAGCGTCCGAGGCGATGCCAAAGATCAATTGAACCTCGTAGTCGTCGGGCATGTGGATGCGGGAAAGAGCACTCTGCTCGGAAGGCTTCTGTGCGACCTGGGACAGGTGCCTTCCAAACTTTTGCACAAGTTTCAAACGGAGAGTAAGAAGATCGGAAAACAATCGTTCGCCTATGCTTGGGTGCTCGATGAAACTGGCGAAGAAAGGTATAAAAAAGCGGTGATTATCTATCATTGAATACTCATACACGCTATTTCTTTCTTTCCTTCAGAGAACGAGGCATCACGATGGACGTTGGGCACTCGAAATTTGAAACGGCCACCAAATTCGTCACGCTTCTGGACGCTCCGGGCCACAAAGATTTCATACCCAACATGATCACCGGAGCTACTCAAGCCGATGTGGCCCTGCTGGTCGTCGACGCAACGAGAGGAGAGTTTGAAACGGGTTTCGACAGCGGTGGACAGACCAGGGAGCATGCATTGCTCCTGCGATCTCTTGGTAATCGGATCTCTGTCCGATCGCGTGAATCAATGATCGTTAAACAAGAAGCAATTATTATAACTTCCAGGTGTCTCCCAGCTCGCGGTCGTTGTGAACAAACTGGACACGGTCGACTGGTCGAAAGACAGGTACGACGAGATAGTGGAGAAGATGAGCGTCTTCCTGAAGCAGGCTGGGTTCAGAGACGCCGTTACTTTCGTACCCTGCAGCGGACTCGCCGGAGACAATCTAGTCTCCAAGTCTAACGACGAAGGGCTCTCAAAGTGGTGAGAGGCGGAGATATAGAATTTTGTCAAAGAATAGAAAAGAGACTTCAATCTGTAATCCTTCAAGGTACAAGGGTCCAACTTTGGTGGAGGTGATTGATCAGTTCAAATGTCCAGATCGACCTATAGACCAGCCCTTCAGATTCTCTGTGAATGATATCTACAAGGGAACCGGATCCGGCTTTTGCGTATCCGGTCACGTAGAGACTGGCATGGTTTCCACCGGGGATAAGGTCCTGGTGCTTCCCCACAACGAAGTTGCCTCCGTCAAAGGTATAAAAATCTTGTTGAAACAGTGTTCATCCATTAAAACGTGTCTCATGTTACATTTTTCTCCCAGGCTTGCATATAGACGAGATGCCGGTGACGAATGCGTTTGCGGGCGACCAGCTTGTATTTACACTGACTGGCATAGACCAGCAGATAATAGCGGTCGGAGACGTTCTGTGCGATCTTCAGCACCCGGTGCGAACGACGACCAGGTTCCAGGCACATGTGGTAGTCTTTGCAGTACCGATGCCTATAACTCGTGGACTTCCGGTCGTAATGCATCAACAGTCTTTAGTGGAGCCTGCGGTGATAAAGAAGCTAATAGCGCAACTCCATAAAGGAACTGGGGAAGTGGTTAAGAAGAAACCAAGATGTTTGCCCAAAAATTCTAGCGCCGTTGTGGAGATAGAAACGCAGAGGCCCGTCTGTATGGAATTGTATAGGGATGTTAAACAGCTCGGAAGAGTCATGCTCAGGGTCGGCGGATCCACCGTAGCCGCTGGTCTCGTTACTAAGGTGTTTATCGGTCTTGGTATTGTTTTGATTCGGGATATTTACATAATGTTATATTTGATTTTTTGTCTTTTTCAGATATACTGAGGTGGTACTGTGTACGTGGAATTTATACAAAGAAGGAACATGTCTTATTATAAACAGTTTTTCGAGATTTACAGTATACAATAAAACATTTATAAATTATTATTACACACATGATGATTTTTAATACTTATTGAATAAAATGTAACGTTAGAATTTACATAACAGAAAATAAAACAATCTAGCTTTATTTATCCAAGATTCCCTTCAAGTAAATCTATCGAAACTATTCAATAATCGCGTTCTTGTTTTTCAAAAATTCAAATTTCGCGCCATTACCACGTGCTTTGCGACACTCGCGATGCTGTCAAAAATTAGAATTCGAGGTTATGTCGATCGCAACGTGGTCAAAGAACAGAGATTATCAATTTTGGAGTTTGAATAAGAATTCTATACACCCTGTGGCCTGAATTGAAACTATTAGAACTCATCACATCGTCGAACCGTCGAAATATTTTATAATCTACTCCGAAACGCAGTAAGAGACAGACAGAAGAAAAGAAAATAATGAACGAAGGAGAATCTTTATCAAATTACTACGAGATACTCGGTTGCAGCAGCGAGTCGAGTTACGATAATTTGAAGCAGGCATATCACGAGCTAGTCTTGCGTCATCACCCCGACAAGGCTCCCGGTAACGAGGAACGAGACGGTACCGAATTCCACAAGATAGACGAGGCTTGGAAAATCCTGAGGGATCCTTCCAGAAGGAAAGAATACGATATCGAATTAAGACGAGCCGAACTCGAGGAACAGAGTCAACTTGTTTACGCGAGAATAAAACCTGATGAATTAGATAATACGGAGAACCCAGACACGCTAAGCTACTTGTGCAGATGCGGAAGCTCGTATTTTGTACATGTTGATGATATTGCCGAAAAAAACAACGTTCTACACGTTTATTGCGAAGAATGTACTTTCATGATTATCGTAGAGACTTGACTTGTATTCAATTATTATGCTAATAAATTATTAAATTGTAAGAGAAATTATATTTTTTTCACAAAAAATGTCAACATGCCGGAATTCATCAACATCTGTAACAACTTTACGGCCGTTGAATTCATTTGTTTCACATCTTATTGTATATCTATACATATGAAACAAAAGAGTACAACGGACTGTTAACCATAGGTTCGCATAGATGCGGACGCAAAATCCGGATTGCCCATTCGTGCTTGTCTGCAATAAGATCCCGATTCGCATTCAATGCGCCATGCTGATTGGGTTATTATTGAAATTCTTTCTGTATAAGCATCTTATTGGCTCGCATCGCGCGAATGACGATCTTATTGCCGTAAGGATCCTCTTGTCAAGAGGCAGTGATCGACGCGGACTGGATCCGGAAGCAAAAACCGGATTGCCTATATTGCTTTTGTTTCCGGATCCTGTCCGCATCTATCACTGCCTCTTAACAAGAGGATCTTTTTATTCACGCCAGACGGCAATAAGATCGTCATTCACGCGATGCGAGCCAATAAGATGCTTATACAGAAAGAATTTCAATAAGAACCCAATCAGCATGGTGCATTGAATGCGAATGTGGATCTTATTGCTGACAAGCACGAATGAGGATCTTATATGTTGTTAGCATACAGATGCGAGCGTATCGGTTTCTATCTGACGATTTTTTTTGTAGGGATGATGAGATGATTGTACAAAAAAATGATTAAAATGCAGCAACATTTTCTATTTCTTATAAAAAATGATACAACAGATAACACATTCTTATAATTATAAACTATTGAGCAATATACAAATAAAACATGATCCTTGGAGAAATATTTTAAGAGGATACAACAAGTAAAGAATTTGTTTAGAGTAATCAGATAGTTCTCTTCAATCATAAATGACAATGGTTAAATTGACAATTGGCAATCTTAAATCTGAAAGAATTTATTTTTCAGATTTTCGACGATGATTGATGTATTGCACGAGTTAGGGAACACGACTCTTTCCTTATTGTATCATTACCGAAACACAGACGGACCTCTTATCTCAATAGATGTTCTGCAATCGAAGGTCGCTACATTGATATTGACCCTTTTTTTCAAGATTTTTTGTTTCTTTTACTGCGTTTGAGATTATAATCAGTGATTACTGATATCGACTGACTCCAGTTTCAAATTGTTTCACTTTTCATCCATCACGATAGATGTTACGTGAATATGAATATCATCGATTTTTGTTTTGTTCCAATTGTTTTTACTTGACAATAATAATTACCTAGTTAAAACATGGATTCATGTGTAAGAGATACGTAGGTAATCGAACAGTTTTAGCACGGACGAAATGATTATACCGGACAGCTAAAAATGAATAAATAGAAGAAATTAACAAGCACAACAATGATGATTCTATACATAAATATCAACAATTCAAGCACAATTTTTTCTCCTCCCTTTTCCTTTTCTAAACATATCAATTAAAATTTTATTTAAACAATAATTATTCCTAAAACGGGACAAAGTTATTATACACTAAATACTGGAAGAAATATTGAAAAGATAAAAACGCTCTGTATCTCTTATGTTGCGCAAATCCATGTATTAAGTTTAATTAACTTATAACGAATATGTATCTTTCTTTTTTTATCATTAGATTTTATTGGCCCTGATTGCGCTCACCTTTTTTTTTTTTATTCCGTTTTAACTTGCTTATTCTGCTCGATTATTCGATTATTTGAATATCAGAAAAATTAAAGTCTCAAAGTTCTTTACTGCGTAATTTGAAATTCATGCTAGACGGCTAAATAAATATCAAACCGAATTTCCTTCCAATGATTGATAATTTTTTTTACTTTCGGTTTGGTCTCGGATATAATACTGGCACATATAGCGAAATCAAAAACCGAGCCGGATTTAACTATTTGGATAATTCTGCGGTTCACATGCATCAATAATATTTTCGTTTACGCGAATTCAAAAAAATGTATATCATGTAATAGCTCCTATCAATTTTGTTAGGCACATACATTAGGATCTGATAAGAAAAGTATGATTCTGTTTATAAATCCTACTCTTTTCAAAGTTACTTCTACACCGATGGCCGACAAAATGTGAAAATTTTTCTTAGTTAAAGGCCCAAGTTGACGAATTGTTAACGCTATGTAATTTAAGATATACAATCATCGACTTGTGGCAGCCAAAGAATTACTAATCAGTCAATTTCTTCCTTTATGCGCATTAAGGTATTTGAATTAGATATTAATAATCTAGGAATGGCTAAAAATTTGACTTCTAGATGCCTTAAAAAAAAAAACGATAACTTGATTTGACACATGGACGCATATCGATCGCAGTTGATATTAATCCGATTCACATGACATCATTGCTACGTTTGTTGTTGTTGAAATTGTATTATTATTTCTATATTAGAGAATCTTGGCTACCGCACACTATAGATAGATGTTATGATACTGTTGTACATATACTGTAGTATACGTTTAGTGAGTGAGTGGATGCCCTCACGTCACTATCGGTATAGACAATGGTCTATAAACCTATTTATACTGCAGAATGCAGACACTTGATGCCATGTGTAACGATTAATTAGATGAACTGAGGAAACCCGAA
>JAFFZH010012385.1:0-34165 GCA_018420115.1 Euura saliciscinereae
CATTCGAAGGTTTGGCTGCTAACTCTGGCTGCCAACTTCAGCTTCATCAAGGGAACGAGAGTTCGAAATAGGAGCCAATGTTGCGCTACGTGAATAGATGAGAATAAAGTCGCTCATGTACCTCAAGCGTACGTATTTCTTGCTGGGTGAGCTCAGCGCTCGTAGAACACTGGGTTCGCAAGCCTTCGAGCCGATCAGCCCAGATGTCAATCATGGATTGATCGACATCTAGGGCTCGCCGAACATCCTGTTCTGGTTCCTCGCTATCCGCCATAATTATAACGATGACACCGTCTCTCCTCGCGGTCCACTAGACACACAACTGACTATTTCACTAACATTATTTTACGGTCGCCAGAACGCTATCAGAATTGAATATCACAGCCCTTGTAAGTAACTGAACCACTTATCAACATTGACAGCCATCTTGGCGATCTATCAGTGACGTCAGAGCGCCCCGGCTGTCCGTATACATCCCCCCGCTGCGACCTCTTTCGCGGACAAAGTCATTGCACGCGAGGTTGTCCATATGGGATTTTCGTAACCGCATTTTCGTGCCTCTATGCTTTCCTGCGTCGGAATACGGGGGTTTCGAGGCTCGACCAATCAGGAGCGTCTTTTGGTTCCGGATTAGTTCCTGATTGGTCCAAAAACCTCCGGATTCCGTCGCCGAACAGTGGAAGTGGATCTAGTGGATTTTTCATCCAACTGGGTTGTCAGCGCCTGGTCTGAGAGCCAATAAAAACGCGTTTCCAACGGACTAAGACCAATCGTATGCGTCCGGTAGTACCAACCAGACTGCATCCGCTCATGATTGAAAATCGCCTTATGGATCACGTGCTCGTGAAAGGTAGCAGCGCTATCTGTGGTTCCAGGTATCAGTTATCGTACATACATACCTTGTTTTTGTATTTTCCTCCGTACTCGGCAGGCAGTTATTGTTCTGTGTTCAACTACTTTCCATGATCATTCAGTTGGCCTTTTATGTCATGTATTCGACTGTCAAATTTAGTGCTTCGAGTTTGAACTGTGAAATTTTGATAAACCATTACATCGTATGTTAGCAATAAGTACATTTTATAGAAAGGCAGAAATGGTGAACATAGATATGGTACAATTAACATATCCACTACATTGGCTCGTGTGGAACAACAAATTCGATGATCTTAATAAAGAACTCTCCACTAATTCGGTAGGTCATTTTTTTTGTCCGTGTCGTTGTGAATGTGATGTTATTGTTTGGCTCTGTCCGAGTCCTTATGTTCTGACGTACGACTTTTGTACTCGTACTCTACGACATACGTGAAAAAAAATATCATGAAATGTGACGAAACCAATTGGTATATTTTCTCACGAGAAACTCTGCTTCAGTTATTGGATCATCACTACATTAGAGGTTGCACTCATGTATGATCCATATTTGCGTTGATCTTACATCTTTGTAATCATTGATGAAGATCCATGTCTACACCTAGAAACAGTCTCGGTGCAGCCATATAACCTTGTGAAGCCTTATCAGTTTGAATGACGGCTTCGAACTCTAGTATTCCTCCACACGACTAATCCGTCAAATGATATTACTTGGTAAAAAGAAGCTAAACATCGTGACTGTCCTGCTGTCCGAACCCAAACTTGATAGGATTTTGCCTAATTGCTTAAAGCCCTCTGCACACGCTGCGATTTTTCGTGCTTTTTTGCTGCCGGCTGGCTTTCCTGATGGGTATTGTTAATGGCACGCAAATAGCAACAAAACGAGCCTCATAATAATGAATTTCCGAAATTTCAACGGATTGGAAACATTTTTTCAATAATCTCGAACCAAATATTTGTTTGTTTTTTGATCAATTGAAAATTCGATTAGGCACCAGATAAGATCTATTGTGTTCTGAATCATTTTCCAGTATGATAAAGAGAAATGCGACAATAGAGGTAGGACGCCTTTGATGCTTGCGGTAACTCTTGGCCACGTTGAAGCTGCGCGAATATTACTGCAGCATCACGCAAACGTGAACACAGAGAACACGCAGGGATGGAGCGGTGAGTAATGACTTGATATTATTGGCTCAATTTACTTATGAGACTCATTCGAGCCTGGCGCCACGAATATAACTTCCAAAGATCGTGTGTATTGAAGATCAGAAGTTATTCATTTTGCTTTGAACAATACCACTCAGATTTTCGATGCATTGTGTATTTTCAATTAGAAAGAATTATATTTCTCTTTGAAGTGGTCCAAGAAGCTGTTGGAACTGGTGATCCAGAACTGCTTCAAATGGTGCTCGAACGTCGAGATTACCAGAGGTATACAAACCGGGTGGCCGGAATTCCTGAGCTCCTCCACAAGTTGAAACAGGTGAGTTATCGTTGTGTTGCTAAACACTACATCGGTAGTAGAGGTTACCCTCCAATGGTACCTTCTATCATCACACATATTATTGAAACACGAAATTCAACGATACCTCATTCGTCAATAATTAATAACTAACCATCATTCTCAGGCACCTGACTTCTACGTTGAAATGAAGTGGGAATTCACTAGTTGGGGTAAGCACAGAAGCTTTACAAATTTTTACCTACACGATTCCCGCTATGTTTCTTATTTTCGTCGCGATATACACGCCAGTTAAGATTCCTGCTTCTGAATACGCATTGGAACCGCTACAGAAAGTCTTTCCAAGGCAGCTCTCAATTTCACTTTATCATCTATCACTTTGCGGATCGAAACCAGGTGTTCAGAAGCGACTCTTTTATGCTCGTGCCGGCGATAATCCTCAAATTATCCGTCAATCCGCAATATGGACGCGTGAAAGTATTTCGCTTGAGTAAGAACATTCTGTATAGTAATAACTGACTATAATTCAGTTTGTGAAGACTGTTACACTAGTTTACTCCTAGATATTGGTACTCGGCCTTGGAATTCGTTTTCATCATAATTTGAATGAAATAATTTTAACTCACTGTAACTCAGGTCTGAACATTTCTGGCTTCCAGTATTGTCTCACCTCTGAAGCTTATAACATTTGAAATTCCTTTTTAAATAGTTCCTCTGGTTTCACGGATGTGCCCTAGCGATACGTATAAAGTTTACAAGCAAGGCAGCAACGTTCGGATCGACACTACTCTATTAGGTTTTGATCACACTAATTGGCAACGAGGAAATCATAGTTATGTATTCAAAGGTCAAAGTAAGTAGGCAATTTGAAATTATTATTAAAACTGTGTATGACATATTGTTTGTACAATTGATATCAGTAGGCTCATATTCTTAACAATCATTAAGTTACTGCGCGTAATTAACACATGATACAAACAAAAAATATCAAATGCAAGCTGCAGCAAATGCTCCTGTGGCAATTAGATGTGCACGCAGTTATGTGTTCAGCATGCTGGGACAGCAATCAGGTGATATTATGTTCCTCCTCCATTTATTTTCTCTCTCATTCTAACGCTCTAGTAGTTGGATCTATTTTTCAAATTCGGTCGAATGACTAGAAGCCTTGCGAAAATTTACAATACACGCACCCTGAAATTGTTCAAAGGACTTGAAAATAATGTAAGCTTTGCGCTCCTTCTCAGTGCAAAAGTTACCCAAGAGTTAATTGGAGATGAAACATTGTATGTATTTCAAATGACTTGCTTAGCTTTTGTCTTTGTTGTATAGTGAACTAAAACGGGTTCAATTTTACTCTCATCATCGCATGTATGTTCACGAGAACAAAGACACTGTCCAATTTTCAACTATTTAGACTGTTCAAATCGAGCGTCCAGGGTGAAACTTAACAGTATGGAAAACGAACACAAGCAGGGCATACGTGTGAGCGTCGGTTCAGGGAGGCTGTGATACTCAAGTATGTAGCCTGCTGGTGTTGGTTCTCTAGACCGTACGATTTCACTGTGGACACTTAGCATAGCCAATATGTATTTCATTCAAAAGCCATTCCTCGCTGCAGCTATTACAGCAAGTCGAGAAATTGCTTCAGTGTCTATCAAGTACCAGCTTTTATTGAAACTTATGTTATTTTTATACGGAAATGAGTGTGCACGTTTTCCATTCTCTGTAAATCATACAAATAGTTTTTCCGCAAAATAATTTCAACTCAATAGAATGACTGGGAGCAAGATTTGTCGAATTTTAGGTTTTCTACTCATGTTAACAACAATAATAAGTTCCGCCTATGATAGATGACGGTGCAACGATGATGGAGGTGGATCATGAAACGAAAAAAGTTTATGTCGAACATATGAAACTTGTCGGGGAAGACAACGAACAAATGATTATCCCTTCAGAAGAGAGTATAATTGCACGACTCACGAATCCTATCGTAACCACGTACATTGACACTGAAAAAATCAGCTTTGAGAGGTAGGGGAGTATCATTTTTCGTTTACTATTAGTGAATGATCGAATGATGAATCTCAGATTGTTAATCATCCTAATTTTCCAGGAATAAAGCAGGTTTATGGGGTTGGCGCTCCGATAAAAGTGAAGCAGTAAATGGGCATGAATGCAAGGTTTTCAGTGCGAGCAATGTGGAATTAATTACCAAAACACGTTTAGAACATTTGTCAGAGTCAGATCGAGCCAGAGCTCGTGCTCCCCGCACA
Source organism: Euura saliciscinereae (assembly GCA_018420115.1). Lineage (NCBI taxonomy): Eukaryota > Metazoa > Arthropoda > Insecta > Hymenoptera > Tenthredinidae > Euura > Euura saliciscinereae. The sequence continues at coordinate 4,606 of JAFFZH010012385.1, forward strand.
CCGCTCCAGTCTTTCCTTGGGATTGCGGAACAACAGCATGAGAATACCAACAATGCTGCCAGTGTATTGATATTTTTATTCTATCTAATAAGTTTAAAAAGTAATTTTTCCCAAGAGATTTAAGTTTTTATTTTAACTAACATAATTAGTACTCATGGTTATAATGATTCTATATTCTTTAAAGATATTTAACTTGCTAGTTTTTATTTTTAGATGGGCAATGATTAAAATAAATATCTGTATTATACGTATTGCAACGTATGTATCTCTATGTATGTACCAATTATATAATGTTTTTTTTTTTAGGAAGAATTCCTGAACATCGGCAATCCTTGCAACATTACTCCTGAAGAATATTTTGATCCAGATGTTGATCTGAATGGAAAAGATATTGGAAGGCCAAAAGAGGTCAATACAAAAATACAAAAATTCAAGGTAGTTTTATTTCTGTTTATAGTATGCTGTAATTGAAAGACAAGATAAGGTTTCTCGAAATTTTTTCTTGTTCTTCAAGCTTTAAAGTTTCTCATATCTTGATCCTTTTTATCTTATCGTGATATAATTCAGAAACACAAATTCTGGGACAGATCGAATCAAGATTCTTGTCCATCGCGAATATAAGGATTTTATGGTTTGTCAGGTATATCAAAGCACATATTATACCGTCATTGTCTTTGGAAATTCATATTACTCACAAATAAGACACATCTTCGAAATGAATTTCTTAAAAATCGCCGATTCCTAATTTTTTACTTGAAAATTGATGACGATACGCCTAATTGGAATATACTCTTTGACTATGATATACTAGGATTTATGCCGAAATAATGAACTGTCACAATATATTGATTCAAAAATTCAACTAGGGTAAAAAAACCAACAGATTACAGCTTTGTACTTTCAAACTGACTTCAATGTAAAAAACAGATAATGATCTAACGATAGACGTGCAGATATGCAGACGAATAAGGCATAGTTTACTAATTAAGCATAGCCGCAAGAACCTGAATACTTGGTTACATATTAGGTTGGATTATTTAACCGCAGGCAACTCTATGGCTCAGTGAAGAGTATCCTCTGAGCTTGCAGGAGCAGATTATGCCTATTGTAGACTTGATGGCAATATCGAGCTCCCACTTTGCCAAGCTGAAGGACTTCATTCAAATGCAACTTCCGGCTGGCTTTCCTGTAAAAATTGGTATCTTTCGAATGTGATGAGCTTTGGTACTTCGACATTGCGACATAAAGTAATGATTTTGTCTTTTTCCCAAGAAATTCCACTGTTTCACGTGCTAAATGCAAGGATAACATTCGGGAATATCTTCGGATTAGATCAAGAAGTGGCGCACGTCGGAAGGCTGCAAGATGGTAATAAGATGATGTGCTTAGTGGATGATATTTGTTTCGAAGCACCGCCAGGATATGCTAAATTAGGTAAACGTTGAATCTTACTGAAAAACCAGCTACTGCAGAAGCTTACCTTAATCTTTAATAGTTATCTGAAATTGTAATACATGTATATTTTGAACAACAGGGGCAGACGTTAGACGCCAATTTAGCATTGAGGAAGAAGATGATTTACTACAGTTTGCAATCCAACAAAGTCTTATTGAGGCAGGCAGTGAACGTGATGAAGTACGTATTCATTTTCAGCAGAAATATTGCTTGTAATTCGTGGCATTTCGCCGTTATTTTGTGTTTCATCAGTTCATGTTCATGTGTTCATGATATTTTGGAAACACATCCTATAATCTTCTATATCTTTTAGGTAGATATTTGGGAGGCATTGAGAGCGCAAAAACCATCTCGACCAACGACACCCAATATAACTAGCGAAGAGGAGAGACAACTTCAAAGGTATGCAATCTAATCAAAGACATTGATTTAGTTCTTAATTATTGTTAGTTTTACTTGTCAAACTTAATTTTTATCATTTCTTTCCTGCTTATTAATTCTCAGGCAGGTATGTCACATCATATTATTTTTAGTTTAAAAAAAAAGATCGGGAACGTTGTATACTCATACGTATCATAGCATTTTTTCCGTCTCATCAAAGAAGATCTCTGGGACCAGTGAATAAAGTTGAGGTTTGAATCTGAAAAGCGGAAGTTTGACCTTGGTTCCTCAACAAATGTCATGTCATATGAGATTTAATAATTGGCCATGCAAACTTAACTCACATAGCACGCGGTACTACCTACTATGTACTACCTACGGTGGCTGATACAGTATTCCACAGTGTGTGTAATTCCAATCCTATAACACTCGCTCACAATCAGCAAGATTCATATATCAATGCATAATTCTTGGCAGTAAATCTTTCTTATTTTTTCGTTTGCAGTTGTTCACTGCTGATCTGATTGTTTCATGTATAAAATCGATAAATAGTAACACAAACGTCTAAAAAAGAAAAAGAAGCCAATTTGAATATGTTTCAAGAAAGAGTTTGAATAGGATGACATCATTTTTGTATTTTTCTTTGTACATTATACATCACCACCATAATTGTTCGTCATAGAGCTATACAAGCGAGTCTGGCGCTGTATCAAGAGAAGGTTGGCCAGTGCGAAATTGAGGAAGTAAATTCGACTACGAGAATTGGAGCAGAGAGTGAGGAGGCGTCTAGTGAAACACTGGAGGGACCTGTAGAACAACTTACACTGGCGTTACGACTTTCAAAACAACAGCAATTAGAAGAAGAACAACGCCGACTCCTGGAGGAAGAGACATTCCGACAAGTTTTGGAACTATCTCTGACTGATAAGTAAATTGTAAACGGTCATACCATGCTATCTTCTATCTGGTCCTGGTACTCGGAAAGTTAAAATTTTACAATTTTGCGGTAGATGGGCTCCAAGATAAAATAATTACTTTTTATGATCTATATAATATTTATTGATAGACTAATAATTTTACATTGCTTACCAAGAATGTTTGTTAATAAAGTACGTATACAACTATGTTATGTAATTCAAAAGAAAAGTTGATGTAATGTTAGTTAAGCAAATGAATGATTTAGTTTATCACGTTACTCATTTCTCAGCTATATTTTATATTAAAAAAGACAGGTAGAGTTGAGCCTCTTAAATATGATAAGATCATCGAGTAACGTTGAATCGGAAATTACGATACAAATAAGTTCGTTATTAACAGTCATTAAATTCCGATATTTAATACTCAAATTTACCAGTTCCTACAGAGTTCGATTCTAGTAGTTTTGATATGTATACGTATCATTTATGCCTTTTGTGACATGTGACTTGTGTAACAATCGCTGTCAACTCTTGCAAACACGTATGATTCTGGAGTCTTGCATTACGTTCACCACGTTAATGTCTCAGCATATTGAAGCGTGAGCTGAAAAGGACTCAGAAATGTAATAGGCGTCAAGGAGAAATATTAAAAAAAAAAAAATGACTGCCCGAAAAGCTGAATGAGATTAATTTGAAGTACGCGAAGTATAGTCGCTGTTGGGTTCGTATATCAAAGCGGTCCAAATGTACCATAGAAATGCCTTCATATGTATAAAAATTACTACAGGATGTTTAGTTCGATGGTTTATTCATATTTCCATACATACAGATACAGACTGAATACTTAATTCATGTGAAATCAAAACTCTCCACTAGATTACTAAGAAGCAAACTTATTCATGAAAAGATGTAATAAAGATGAACTATTGTACATTGAATGATATATCAATTTTACATGATTATAATGATTTTCATTGTGAGCCAATACAAGAAAGGTGACGAAGAGTCTGATATACCTCATTATTGTGAAGCAAAACAGCTATTCAAACTCTGTCTGAGCCCTGTAACAAACAGCGATTTATGAAACGTTAGAGTGGGTGGGGGTCGTTCAATATTTACACACATGCATATAATTTAATATATATTTATCACTCGACATGAGATGTAGTTGGAGATGATACCGATCGAGTCGAGGCAAATGATGTAAAAAAACGTCTTTATGGTTTAATGTTTTGGCAGCTGTTTTATCATCCACGACAGAAACTGCGATGGCGAAATTAACGTGTAATTTTCACGTTCATGTGTAGAATGTGTTTGAAGAAACGAATTTTCATTAGAGGTGAGCGTTGAAGGGGAAGTCTTCTATTCAAACCCTTTCGTTGATAGCGTCACAATTTATCACTCGACATTTTGATGTTGTTGGACAATGTTGTCGACACAGTTTCTGACGATTTGATAAAACACCTGCCAAAACGGTCAACCGTTGTCACGTCTTTAACTTCATTCGATCCGATTGAATCAATATCTTCTCTGTCAAACTATTATAATTTATGTATGACTAAGGGGGCGACAGTCCTTACACAGACGTGCTATTTGGATGACTACAGCTGCGGAAAATTTGTTATTTAGAAATTCGATTTACACAACATTCTGGATGAACGGAGTAATGTTATATCGAAAGTTTCCGGTGATAATGCACGGCCGGTGACGTCATCTTGTAAGCCTCTAACGTAGAAACACCATTAGGTGTGCAGTCTCATCGAAAACTCTGTATATATGCATATACAAAAGTAGAATTTATACACACCTCCGAAACATGGTCCCTAACACATTTGCGCTGTGTTCGAATCGGTGTTCATTTTTATGAGCTTGTTGATGCCATTTCTTCCTAACTGTAGTCCAATGTTTGATGTGGTCTTTCATAAGAACCTCTCGCGATCGTAGCGCCTGTCCCTCCTAAAAACACGTAACACGTTTCAAGCTAATCCAGAGGGCTGTCAGGGTCAGGTTTGAATCGGGTCGTTTATATTGTTGCCAATCCCGAAATTTCCGGGTAGCCCAAATTTTTCAAGTAATCCGTAATATTCGGGCAACCCGTGCTTTTCGGATAGCCCGGAATATTCGAGTAATCTGTGCATTTCGGGTAACCCGACCCGCAAGTGATCGAGTTTACCCAACCTGACTCGATCTGATGAGTTTTAGTACCCGCACAGCACTAATACATGTGCATTTTGAACAACGGGGGTAGGTGCCTAATGATAATCCTGCAATGGACGAATTTCTGCTGTACCTAAACTTACCGATAGATAAATACGGTCCTATCGGAATTTTAGTAAGGCCTTCATACCCGTATTGTGTCCTATCACAAAGTCCATTGCTCAGATAGGTCCAGATACAATACGGTTAACAAAGTCTTTTCAAAATTCAAATAGGACCGTATTCACCTATCGGTCATTTTTAGTAGGGTGGTGAATCATTGTTCTCAATGTTTGGCATAACAATTATCCTTCATGACGTTGATATTAACCCCTTTGCCGGTAGAGCAAACTCAGCGCCCGTAAGATGGCGTTGATTTCTTGTTACCATGTGGTGTCAAAGGAATTGATCAACAAATCATTGTGTTATTTACATAGTCCAAGTTGAGTTCTTCTTTAGGCACTGTTATGGGAGAGGGTACACGATGTCTGGGCCAGACTTCTTCGCGTGGGTGAGGCGCTGGTAAGGAATAAACATCATGCACATCACCGTCTGAATCGAATAACGCACTGTTCGTGGTTACATCGTTGAGTATCTCTGGACTTGGACTACGGACCCTGAAAAATGAATTAAGATTGAGGCCGTGCTAGACGGTACCCTGTCTATCCTCCAAAAGAGCGGGAATTGATATTATCAATCCATTTCAGCACAGCTTTAACAGTGGTGCACGGAGGTTGTACGGCATATGGAGCCTATACTCACTTAGGTACTAGATTGGGATTTCTCGGTTGATTTGCCATCCATGCACGACATATAGGATACAATGGTGTGTCTTCACGAAACTGTGCAAGATCCACACTGCGATCGAACAGCTTCATGACATAAGTATGGTGGAATGCTGTGTCCATCGGCACCTGGCGTCGGCGTCTTATCTTTTTTGCTTGTTGAAATCTCATGGTTTTCGATGGAATCATAGAATCTCTAAGCAAGCAAGTCAAATTTGATATTACATGTTTATAATTTCAAGACTATTCTTCAAAGGACTCAATGTTAATAAGTGCTGGTAGGCATACAGTAACATCAAGATTTACATCAACTTCCTTGAAACCAATTATATTGTAGCTTTCCGGACATCACTGTAAACATACAACTTGTCTATTCGTTTCGGACGGAAGTATCCTATTAGGGGACCGACCTGAGTAGCATGCGTGAAAAATAGGCAAATTTTAGGAATTATTTTCTCAAAAAGTATTTGATTGATTTCACTCAACTTTGCTTTATTCGAAAGAAATTATATTCAGGTATGATAACAAATTTTTGTTTTGAATATATATTGACTGGGAGCGCTGCTCTCATGGCCAGGGTAAAAAATACTATTTCAAGATGGTGAGGAAAATATTACGAAAATGGCCGGACCGATTGCTTTAAAAATTGTACACAATATTTTCGGACATGTTTTCTAGTTCGCAACGTGGAATTAAAAAAAAAAAAATTTTTAATCGTGAAATGGCGCCCGCTTGGATAAAAAATTATATTTTCCGACTTCACTTTCTGACCTTTCCTGCTCGATAAAAAAAAAAAATAATTGTTTAAAAAAAAATCCTACGTTGCGAACTAGAAAACATGTCCGAGAATATTGTGTAAAATTTTTAAAGCAATCGGTCCAGCCGTTTGCGTAACATTTTCCTCACAGTCTTGAAGTATTATTTTTTACCCTGGCCATGATAGCAGCGCTCCCAGTCAATATATATTCATAACAAAAATTCGTTATCATAGCTGAATATATGTTCTTTCAAATAAAGCAAAGTTGAATCAAATCGATCAAATACGTTTTGAGAAAATAATTCCTAAAATTTTCCTTTTATTCACGCATTGCACTCAGGTTGGTCCCCTCAAGCCTTCAAGACTCATTTATACAAAGACAAAGTTAAACAACGTTTGAAGTTTGAAAAACGTCGACAGTATAAAATATCGGGTTGATAATTACAATTTCTTTGTCTGATGTTTGTATTCTTGAGCGGAGCCCTCTTCGCTCGACTCAGCTGATGATCCAGAGTCGCTATGTTGCAAAAGTTCTCTCAATGCTCCCTTGAGCCTGTCTCGTGCAACTAGTACATCATTATCCCCTTTAAAAAAAGATCTTGATAAGTAGTCAATTCCAAGCATCATCCGCTACGGAACTAGTGTATCGCTTTTTATTGACAGAAGATATAGTAGGGTATTTGGGGCATATGGAGCAAACTAACGCATACATTTACAAAACTAAGGTACAGTCTTGTAGGATGAATTGAATTCGATTCATGTAACAGTGTAGGCAGAGTAATTTTTATACAGAGAATCTGTGCAACAGAAAAAATTGAGGAAGCTTGTACCTTAGGAAGAACAAATCAAGGGTGTCACGGTCATTTAATATATCCAAAAACGTTTATTTTGACGTTTCAGCCGGAGCATAGCCGGCCATCCTCGGATGTTTTTAGACTTCTACGTGCGAAAGTGTGAGAAAGCTTATACAATCATATGGACAATGCTTTTATTTTACAGTAATAACACATATTCATTACCTATCTCATCCTTTACTTCTATTTTAAGTCGACTTGCTCCTACAGGCTGCAGATTTCGTTTTTTACCCATCTAGAGTAAAGCAGAACAAGATCTTGTTAAAATTAGAGATAATCATTAGAACGAGTGAAATCAAGAGAACGGCGCTCAATGTACGATCGCATTATTCGGTAATACATATCCAAATTATTGCGTTATGGATAAGCGTATTGCATATGTAATGGATCAATATCGTTATCGTAGAAATTGTTGTTGAATTATTGTATTTAGTGAACTGTCGTGATACTTGGCAAGTACTTCTCGATTGTTATCTTTTTCTTTTCAATTATTGCTGGTCGCTGAACGTGTCGTCCGTTACAAATACTTACATTAGTAGGTATATTTGAATACAAGAGGACATTGAGAGCATCTTAGAATTCACTTGTGGCGACTGTTATAAATGTAAACACGGTAACTTTCAACATTGATAAAAAGAAGTCACCACGATATTAAAATACCTTACCTCCAAATATCTCCGTCACGCAATGATGAATTGAACTAACAGTTATTTAAACAATATAATTCAGCTTTAACACAGTGTATATAACATAAAAAATCTGCGAATGCAACCCCCGTACATCAATCTTGAGGTTATGGCTCAGAACTAGGTTGTGCGGTTGTGCAGTCGCGGCAGTCATAACTGGGAGAAGCAAGGGGAGAAGTTTACCCACCATTAGGGCGCATTTTCATTTGCTCTACAGCAAAATTCTGCCGTAAGCCCATTGGTCGTTGATCACGTGGTTCATCAGAGCAGCAGACGCTGAATCATGTAATCAACGACCAATAAAAATACGGACTTAGGCAGCGCTGTTTTTTTCTGAAACGTCTGCGATACCGCGGTCTTTGAACATAAAAACGAAATATATCTTCATTCGTAGTAGTATCTAAAAAATATGAGTGTTGAAGCTTTGAAAAGTGAAATCCCACAGATTGAATGCCGAACCCTGAAAGGTATAAGTTTCTTGTCTTTGTAAGTAGATCCTGTCGATTCAGTGCTGCCATAACCTCGAAAGTAATTTGGCGATTCGCGTGCAGTGTTTAACTATTCACATCGTCATGTTTATTCGCTAATAAATATAGTGTGAGAGGCCAGATTCAGTGTACTTATTTTCGCGGCTACGCCTGTTCGAGTTTTTGTATTTTAGCAACATAGTATGTCGTTAAATCCGTGAAATCCCGATTTTAGCGACATACTATGTCGTCAAATCTCGATCTTTAGCGACAGAGTATGTCGTTAAACGTTAAATCCGTTAAATCTCGAGTTTTAGCGACATAGTATGTCGCTAAATCTCGATTTTTAGCGACAGAGTATGTCGTTAAATCCCGATTTGTTTAGTATGTCGTTAAATCCGTAAAATCCCGATTTTAGCGACATATTATGTCGTTAAATCTCGATTTTTAGCGACGTAGTATGTCGTTAAATCCCGATTTTAGCGACAGAGGTCTGTACGAGTTGGCCGGACCGGGCTTCCGTACCAGTGGCGTAACGGAGATGCTTCGGGCCCCCTGCTAGATTTTTCAAAAGCCCCCCCCCCTAAGAAAGTTAGTAGCTAGATGTTTCGAAACTATACTAAAGATCAATCACCTCCTCATTGAAACCTTTGAAATCGTACGTTGAGTGTTGCAAATAACTATATGTATAACCTGATGATTGTCGACAAACTATTTTATACATTGTTTCAATTTGTCAGCGTCTTATTCAATGAGGCTCCTACTTAGCAATATTTTATATTTTCTACATTCTGAAACAAGTTAACCTCACAGGCGTGGGGCCCCCAGGAGCGGGGGGCCCCCCCGCACTGCGGGGGCTGCGGGGCCCTCCGGTACGCCACTGTTCCGTACTCACTCCCGTGGTGGGGGGTGCACAGAGAGAGATAACTCAGCCGGGTATCTCTGTCTGTCAAAAATATTATATCACCTGGACCCCTGAAATGCTGCGACCCGTCATGCGGCTCGAAATATTTTCTCACCCGACTGTACAGAAAAGAACAGAATTACCCCGCTGATCGTCAGCTCGCGAACCTCTTACTTCCTGGCGAATTCGCTACCCCCACCACGTGAGTGAGCGTCCCAGTTATATCACATTTCAGTGTACTATGCAGTGTCCGGGGCCACCTAGGTCCACTTGGCTAGTTGGCTTCCACAGATTTTAACCCAGGGTTAGCTGTCTTTACTATTCTTCAGTCAACGATCTGGTCCATGCGCCACGCAACATCAATCTTTCCCGGTTTTATTTAAGGGGTGTTAAAACAATTATTAGAGCTATACGTAAGTAAAGAATTGTTTATAGATTAATGACGCACATTGCAAAGTTACGCTTGGTGTTTAGAAACCGAGTTTGCGTCGTTGATGCACAATATATTATTAATGGCTTGTACACACAATTTCATTTCCTGAAAGAAGTGCACGTGTGACAGCTCCTAAATGTTTTATTTGACGGCTTTTGATTTTGGGAGATGGAGCTTGGCAGTCCTCCGGTGCTAGTTGCTCGGGCAGAAACGCGTTGAAAGGAGTTGTTCAAGAATATTCTCCCATTTTTACGACCAACAGGTGGGGGTCACTGTTAAATTGAACAGAAAATTTATCGCTTCCGCTTTTTTCTTCCTCTACCTACACGTTGCGAAATATTTTAATGTTTCAGTAACGTTTCAGAGATATGTAAAAAATATCATTGTTATTCGCATTGATAATGGTTCTATTTGCGGGGTAATAGTGAGGTATAGGGGATCAGATGTTAAAATGCAACAAAAATGCGAACGAGACGGAAATGTGTGCAAAACGAAAGTATGAACAATGCGGATGAACAAAGTTTGCGAAAGACAAAAGATGGCAAAAGACGGAAGATGAAAAAAGATTAGTGGTCGATGTGTCATATTGTGACCGATCAAAATGTACGGCTAATCTGTCAGATTGTTACCGATCATCGATATGTCACATTGTGACCGATCATCGATATGTCAGATTGTGACCGATCAGTAGTTCCGGTGTGGGTGATTTGTCGGATTGTGACAAATCAGTAGTTCGGTAAATATAGTGAACTAGTCAATTAAATGAATCATTGCGATGAGCTATCGGCATCGAAAACGTTGTCTGCAGAACGAATGAGATTATATGCGACAGACACAAATATAATCAAACAAAACAGGTGACGTTTTCAATGCCTTCGGAGGCTTGCGTTACACACAATGAAAATTTTTTTCTTAATGATAACACTCTTTGAAACTGTTCATACTTTTATTGGTGTCTTGAGGAACAAAATATAAACTTTATATAAACACGGTGGCGCTGTACACCGCTAAAATGAACGCCTACGCACGTCTATTCCTAATTGCCTTGTACAAGTGAATTAGCTTTCATATGATTGCATATACGATTTCAGATGACTACGTATAATAATGTCATATATGACTTCATATGCGATTTTGGATGATTTTTGCTGATCATCAGTGCTTTCAAAGTGCTTTTGAATGATTTCACCTGATTTCCAGTAGGTTCTGTAAAAACCCACGTTTCCATAAAAATAGTTTTTTTATGATAAACTTTTAACGAGTTGTATTGCTAACTCGAGTATAGTACAAGCTTGAAGAAAGATCCCATATCTAATATAGAGAAAGAAGCTAATGATTTGATCAAGGATTGACTGGATTGGACCGACAAAAGTTTTATCACAGTTAAAACCACGGATAGTTTTAAAACGCGCAACGCTCCTATACCAAAGATTCTCCCAAATATTCATTAAACGGGGATACTTGTCGGACCTATCTACCTTGAATGCGCTTACCTACAAATCGTAAAATTCTGGACAGGGATACTCTCGAACGTACTTGGTAAGAGCGAGCACCGTGTCAAAGATACTTTGACATTCGTGAGCACAATAAGAGGTAGAATTGGACTTGCAGACTATGTTTTGAAATCACTCGACATAGTTTCGAGTTTCCCCAATATACCTGTAAACCCCGCTGTAAACTAAGCAGCAGCTATGACAGGAAGGAAAGGCATTCGACCCTAGGAAAAAGAGGATTTGCAAAGAGAAATTTCGATGGCCCCTAATAAAATTCAATTACCTTTAGAAAGTCTGATCATAATCCGCGTAACTCTGGGGTGGCAGATGATAAAGGAAGTAATCTCTCGCGTTATGCTAATAAACCAAGTTACTCTACGAGTACTGATCATAATCCGATTCACCCTGAATATGCGGGTTTACACGGGAAGCGAAGTGAAGTTTATATTCGTATATCAATTACAATTTCCAACCGATACCACTGAAAATTGTCTTTATCATAATGTAATAAATCAGACATTAGTGCGGAATCATAAAATGTGTACCAAATTCAGTTTGATTTTTTTTATTCATTGCGACTGATGTCTTGATTTGAGGGTCATGGTTTGGGATCTTCTGAAAAATGTAACATTTCTGTACTGAAATAATATTAAATAATACAGAATTTTTATTTTAAACGTGAATAAAAACGGTCTGATCATAAAACTAAGCCATAAATTGGTAGTTTATGATTGCAACGTGTACATTGGAACAAAATCATAAAATTGACGGCGGCCGTATCGTAGGTTAGGTGCGCGTTAGGTAGAGCTTTTTTCATTTAGCCACCATTGTAGGCACTAAAGAGACCGCGAGTTACATCGTTCTTGATCGGAATATTTTTCCTACAAGAAAGATGTGTAAATGACATTGAGGTATTTTCCTATGAAACGGGGCGAAAATTGGGGTTTTTATTGATGTTAGAACGTTTACCACATCTTACTTTACCTCATTCAGTGCTTACTTAAAAATGGCAAAAAATTGAGTGAATTGGATTATGATCAGTACTCGATAGAGTAACTATTGGTTTATCATCGTAACGCGAAAGTTACCTCCTTTATAACCTGCTACCCCAGAGTTACGTGGATTATAATCAGCCTCTCTGAGATTAATTCAATTTTATTAGGGGCCATCGCTTTCACGTCAAATTGCAGAGAAAACGAGATTCCCCGCCCTGACAATCTTTGGTGTCTGTGCCCTTTCACTCAATTAAAGTTCGTAGTGGAGGCATCAACTGTGAATTTTTTCAGATTTTTTTTACCAAGGATTTTCTAACTACAGCTGGTCGAATAATGAGCTTTCAACGGTTTTTCGATTTTCCAAGTTAACATAGCGTGAAATCTAGATCATATTGAAAAAGTTCTTATACACAAGTCTCGCATCTTTCGATGAAATAATTTGTTGCGATTTTTTTTAGCTCGCTAAACTATAGTTTTGGTGCAAAAATGTTTTATACGGTACGGGCATTGTCACTTTTTGCCGCCTGTTTTCGATCCGTAAAAAGGCACTTTATTTATACCGCTGATTTCTAAGTTGCGGTATAAAGTCTTTGTACCGCAACTTTTATGCGCAGTCCAAAGTTGTGGTATAAAAACATTATACCGCAGTTACCTCAACTGGCGTTCAAAAAATAGTATATGGGGCGCACCTGTAAAGTGACTGCGTGGCAAGGATTATATTTTTTATAACACCTGCGTGGAAAGCTTGGTTTTCGATGTCTGTGTCTGGTTTGGAAAGGGCCCCTTTTCAGATGAGTGAAAAAAAGTAATATATTTCTTCACTATCGCGCAGGCGCATATCGTGCATTATCATCATTTTTTCACTAACGGGCATGCGCACTTCAAGCAATCTACGTTTCTTCACTATCACGCATGCGCACTTTGAAATAAGTCAGTCGTTCAGTAGCGCCATCGGTCGGTGGCAACGTCCAAGCGTCCGCAAAGTGGCGCCCCCAGGCGGCAGCGATGTGTCAACCTAGATTATCGCCTAACTTCGGGTTGGTTATGGTCGGCCCAGGAAGTAATACTTCCTGGGTCGGCCATTTGCTCAACTGTCAGATATTATTCTTCTGCATCTCAAATCAAGCTTCCCCGCAGGAGTTATAAAAAATAATGTGTGCGATAAGTGCGGATAGGCGACATCTGCCTCGTGTGAAGTTTGAATCAGTCATCGGATATCGCCTTCTTTCCGCACTTATCACACAATATACTATTTCCGCACGACGTGCGTAAAGTTCGATTTTACGCACGCAAGGGTGCGCGTAATCGCACTTTACGTGCGTTTGTGATGAAAAATTTTGTTCGATACATGTGCGAAAATTGTTTTTCGTCCTACCCCCCTTGAAAACGCGTCTTTTCATACATGCGAAGCGGGTGGAATCTGAGTTATTGTGACCGCTCGGCGAGCGGGCGCACATTTCCATTACAGCCAGCTTCGAGCGGGCGGAAAGTATGAAAAGGCGTGGTTTCATGGGTTGGGGACGAAAAGTATCGTGTGCACCACGGGCGGAAGGCGAGTTTCACTCGTACGACGGCCGCCCTCGCTACGCTCGGGCGGCTACCTTCGCACTCGTGACATCGCCTTCTTTCCGCCCTTGATACACAATATACTATTTCGACTTGTGAGATTGTCACCCTCGCTTTGCTCGGGCGACAAACCTCCTACTCGTCTCAAAACAATCCTTTCGCTCTTGTATCGAAATATACTAATTTCGTACTCTCCGCTTGCCGGATGAACAGTCACACTACGCGTATGCCACCTAAATATCTATTCAGAAGTTTTATGGAAAGACATTCAGAAAGACGTTAACTCGAACAGTCTGAAAACCGTAAAAAGCTGAATATTTGAGTTGCGTGGCGAGAAAATTCTTGTTCAGAAAAATGTGAAAAAATTCATAATCGATCCTTTCAAAGTGTACTTCGACCGTGTGAAAGGGGAAACAGATCGAAGGGGGTCAGGGAAATCGACCGTTCGATTTGGTGTGGAATCCACCATGTATACTATACAATACATATGACACTCGTTCTTGTGTTATACACACTCGACTCGAGTCAATGCGGCTCGCCAAAAAGTTGATACACTACCGACAAAAATTAACGGGCCACCCCTTTTTCCTAAAAATATTGCCTTTTTTCAGAGTTCTGCAACTTCGCGAAAAATGTAGCTAGACGGATGTTGAGATACGCATTTTGAAGCTTGGAATGTCACCTTCGAAATGCGTTTTTGACATTGTGTCTACGGACGACCATACCGAAGTTATGTCAGATTAAAGCAACCAGTGGCGAATTCGTAAACCGAGCTCCAACTTTCAGGTGCTGTACGGGACGGGAGAATTTTTTCTTCGAATTTCCAAAATGAACGATTTCAAGGTTTGGAATTTCTCTTCAAATTCCGTTTTTAACTTTTGCTCTACGATTTTTCTCCGTCGAGTTACAGGGCATTGAACGGAAAAGCGTCCCTAAAAGTTTGACCTAACGTAACAGGCGAATGAATTATTGTAGGAGGATTGTTAAAAAGCCATTTTGAAGCTTGAATCTTCCTCTTTCTCATATATCTCCCAATATCTCCCAACATTTCCCAATATCTCCCAATATTTCCCGATATCTCCCAATATCTCCCACGATATCTTCTGATATAATTTTCAATATATCTCCAAAAATTTCCCAATATCTCCCAATATCTCCTAATATCTCCCGATATCTCCCAACATTTCCTACTCTCTGTACACCAGATCTCCCTTGTGATTCACCCCTCGGGGTGGCCCGTTAAATTTTGTCTGGAGTGTAGTTCACCAAACCGCAATACTTTCGGGCATCCTATTGTTGATGATGAAGTTAGTTGACTATGAGGTGGTGGAGATGGTGGAAACTGACAGTGGCGCGTCACTTTAAAACAAATGGTCCAGAAAACATTTCCACGGCCATCTCCCACGGAATTACCCTAAATATGGATAGCTTGAAACATCAACGCGTCCCCAGAGATGGGTATAATTCGAAATTTTTGAAAATGTTACCCGAGTAGAAATTCAAATAGCAACCTGCAAGGGGCGCTGTCAGATTTTCTATACTTCACGCTCCAGGCGCTATCAAGGCACACTGCCCTGGCTTCAAATGTAACGCACCGCTTCATAAGGCCGTGAGCAGGTTGCTTGATCAGGTCGCAGTCATGCAGCCTCAAGGACGTTGCCTAGTGAGCCAGCGCGGGAGAATTCGGCTTCCCGCGCGAAAGTGAAGGGGATAACGGTTGGGACCGACTCCCGGGGCTACGACGGTGTAGGGATAGGCGCTCGGGATTGGCTGCTCTGGGCGGAAAAATCGCGATTTCTGCCTCGGCTCATACAAGTTTTCTCGCTAGTCTTATGTACGATTGTATTGATTTTGGGCTCAAATTGAAGGTAAAGGATGCATCTATGTCGTGACGTAGCCCGAGTTTTCCAATAAATGTCTAGTCTTCGCTGTAGCAGGTCGCAAAATATACCTACTTTCGACAACGTTTTTTGGAAAATTTAAAACGAAATTCCAAAATCGGCCTACGTCACGACATAGATCCTTCTTTTGTTTCCAAAATGCTTCGAAGAGAATTGCGATATCTTTAATGACATCGTAGATAAATTCAATATAGTGAGAGCCTGTATGCGCGGGGGTAGGCAACGTCCTTAATGAGAGTATCAGAAATGAAAAGAAAAAACTGATCCAGAGGGAGGTTCGAACCCAATGAATTCCGAACGGGTCACCCTCATCCAAGTACTTACTGACCGCGGCGAATCGTGCTCAACTTCGTTGATACATACGGGTTAGGTCCTCAACTCGCTCCGATACTTCTTCTTGTCAATGAGATGTATGGAACATGTATGAATATTTGGCAAACTATGTAATACTTAGTACAAAGACGCATTCAATGTACCAACCATTCTTTTTCTGGCACTCACAGCTCATTACTATGCATAGTATGTATGCACTGTCGCGCACGAAGAAGAATAAATGGTTGAATTTACCCAGCGGGCGTCACGGGTGGCGATATATAGCCAATTTAGTTGATATAATAAAATAATTTTTTGATGCGAATATCTGATTATTGACTTAAAGAAATATTTCATCAAACCATTAGACATTTAGTTGCATCAACTAAATTAGCTATTTCGCCGCCCGTGACCGCCGCTGGGTAAATTCAACCATTTCTTATTCTCAGTATGTTGTTCATTTTTATTAAAATTGGAATTTAATTTTTCAGCAATTTCTAAAAAACAGGTGACTGCTGTAAGTCATGTCTCGCAATCTGGTCACTCTATGTCTTGCGATTCATTGTATATTTATACAAGCTGCGGGGGCATGTGAATGTTTCTCAACGGAAGGTGATGAAAATTACAAGTGTCATCTAGGAACTAGGACGCCGTACAGATACATTGCCAATTATAATGATTCACAATTGAAATATCAAGGTAGGCTACCTACTCATTTTACGTATACTAATGAAATACTGTTTCTGGCCGTAAAGTGATATGTAGTAGGCTTAGAGAAAGAAGCCGTGTGTATAGAAGACTCGGTGACATCAACGTAATGACTTTCACCACACTTGCAGGGAAAGTCCTATTTTGCATATGGTTTAGAGGAACCGAATAGAGTCTCCCATCAACACACACTGGAAAAACTTTTGCACACTGCACTTGTGTACTGGTGCACATGCGCAAATTAGACTTCCAGTAAACTGAAATGAATTGGACAGAGTTGAAAATCCAATTTCGATGAATCCCAGTTTTCTATTCGTACAATTGAGTTCGGAAGAAGTCGGTTTATTTATGAGTTTTAAATTCACGGATTCCAATGTTTCGGGGAAGTAGAAGAATCAATTGGAAAATTGTTGCGAGAGTGCGCCAGGTTATAGAAGAAACATAAAACTAGAGACATAGACTCGAGATTCGAACCCATGACCTTTATATGACCAACTCATTGTTAGTGTGACCTACCTTGACAACTAGAATCTGCTTTTCTCCGATTCCGGATTCAGAATTGAAATTTATTCGTATTTTATAGTAAATACGAATGCATTCGTTCGAATATATAAGACGCGAATATCTGATTCACAGAATTTGGAAAGATTCGAGAATGCACGAAAAAAAATTCTGTACACAAGTAAACCAGTTTACTTGAATCATATCCACTTGACGAAAGAAAAGTTCATTTGATCTATGTAATACAGTATTATAGGTATTGCGCCTAATATCTTATTTCCTTATATGCATGTGTTTGATCCAAACATATCAATTTGTTGCCACAAAAATGAGTCATTTCATATGTGAAAATGATTCTTTTGGATTACAGAACCAAGATGACCTTATTCAAGTGATATATTTCCTAAACCTCATTTGAATTTGTTGCCACAAACTGATTTTGTTCGATCCAAGAAAGTGTAGGTATCCTCCAAATCTAAGCAACCAAGATCGTTAAATGTAAATACAGTCCGCTCTATGAGTAGTGCCGGTGATGGGCGGTTAGGGGAGTATTTTTCCTGGAACTAAGGTACCCCCACCACTACCGCGCGTTCGAGTCGTCGGAATTCGTTTCGTTCTCTCTGAGTAGTGCCACTCCGTTTGCCACGCGTTTTCAATGAGCCAATGCCAGACGATATTCCCGATGATGGCGGCGCGTGGTGACGAAAGAGCGCACTACCTTCTCGACAACATTAAGTCGTAAATTTTCTGGAATTTCTTATGTATTCTGATTCATTCCTGTTGAACAACCTTACCCTCTGTGATTCTTATAAAATTTCCCTATAACATCATTAATATTAACGTTAGAGTGGATGTATGCTGCATAATTACGATTTTTGTAATCACTTTAAATATTTCAGGTATTTACTCAATCTTACGTAAGATTTCTGGGGGAGGGACTTTCCAATTCCTACGATTTCTTACAGGGGCGGAGGGGGGGGGGGGGGGGGTCAAAAATGGGCAAAAATCGTCCTACGTAATAAATGGACGGCCCCTAACCAAACTCTCAAGTCTGAACAGGGATCGTGGGGATCCAACATGGCGGTTAGCTCGGTTGGACGTTCAGATCGTAGCTTGTAACTAAATCAGCAGTTTAATCAGCACAAGACAAGACATGGCAAATCTATGGTAAACTTTCGCTTCAAATATTCATTTTCAATTAGGATTCGTGCGGATTCAATGATAGGGTCTAATAAAGTTAAGGGTAAACGAATTATTCTGCAGCGTCAGTGAATGATTCATGCATTTTCGATGCTATGATGTATAGTAAATCGAGCGAAGAAAGGCCCTTTCGATGAAACTGAGCATCAGAGGCCTCATATTTTGGGCTGAAGAAACAACCCTGCAAGTTTCACCGAAATCCGTAACCCGGAGGCCTGATACTCTCCTTGTGAGCTCCCTGGGTACGGTCCTACAATCAAGTCCAAACTCTGGTAACAACATAGTCCACGAAAGCGTGGACGAGCAGACCAGCCCATCAGCAACAGAGGCTAACTTAAGGTGAAATGAAAGTCACGTGACCTCGATATGATTTACACTTGGAATTTTCAAACGCTATTTTCTCAGCCAAAACACATTCGATTGGTGTGAAATTGATATCAGTGACGTAGAAAAACTTAATAAAGGGCCTGCCAATCGTGGGTTTTCCAAAATCGAAAGACATAACCAGAATTTTGTGTAACAATATTGTTCTGTAACCCAAGGAGGTGCTGCCCCTCGTGGGGAGAGGCAGCACTTCCTTGGATTACAGAACAATATTGTGAAAAAACTGTTATTACGTCTCGATTTTCGAAAATCCACGATTGGCAGGCCCTTCATTAAGTTTTTCTACGTCACTGATATCAATTTCACATCAATCGAATGTGTTTTGGCTGAGAAAATAGCGTTTGAAAATTCCAAGTGTAATAATCATATCGAGGTCACGTGACTTTCATTTCACCTTAAGCTCAAATCGAGTCAGCCAGTCAACTCAAAATTTTAACTCGGAAAATAACACAGCTCAATATCCAGCATTCCCCATCCCCAGCCAGGTGGAATATAGAATTGAATTGTTCAAACAACGCGTCAACAGATCCACCGCCTCCTCCCCAGGACTATTTGTGGTTCAGATTTTCGACAAATACCCTCTCAATAATCTAGAGAACTACAGCTCCATGTCATTGGCTAAGACACTGCATGAACTCAGGATAAAAGTCAGAGATACTAGTAACGCGGGTCCGAAATAGTACATTGTTTACTGAGCGAGAAAACAACTTCGTACAAAGCGCAAACGACCGTTTTCTCCGAGGTGTATATCCGCTGAAAGCGGGCGAAACCCACTATTTTCCTGCCCTCGGGCGCAAAGAGCTGTTTTCCGCCCGCTCACTCGGTCTGAAAAGAGGCATTTTTGCAGACCAGGTGTTAAGAAAAACATCGTGTGCATCATGGGCGCAAGGCTATTATGACGAGTCTGCTTTTACAGCAACTCGCCTTCGGCTCGTGCCGCAAATTGCATACTCGTAAAATAGCCTTTTGCGCCCTTGATACACAAATAACTATTCTGAAAAAGAAAATCTTAACATCAGAAGAGGGAGAAGATCCTGTTTATGAATTGGTCAATACTGGGTCGGTAAAGGTTTTCTCAGAGACCCAACTCCCACAAGATATAAGAATCTTTAACACGGTTAGAGTCGCGAATAAAGTACAGTAGAACCTCGTTTATCCGAATCTCCATTGACCGAACCCTCCGTTATCCGAACCACAATCGCTTCAACCGAACCATCTATTACCCACACACATAGGAGTCATTCCACGTCAAACCGGACAAAAACGGGTGATTTTTTACCTCGATGTTTCCGATTCAGGTCTCGATTTTTTTACAGATTCTTTGGATCAAATAAATGAGTCAAACAATTTTTATTTTATTTTTTTCGCCCCTAGTTCAGAAGTTACAGGGGGTTGGAATTTCGAAAAAACGGCCAAAAATCGAAAACATGCTCTCCTTCAAGTGCTGGTATCTTCGGTTCTATTTATCCTACAGACTTTTGTGAAAACGCATTTTGAAGCTCTTGAATGACGCTTTCGTTACATATTTATTTCATTTTTGCATAATCGATGATTTCATTTGTCATAAACAATTACATTATTCAAACGTGATTTTCGAGGCGATTTGCACCATTTTAAGTTCAAAAAAAAAAATATGAGCGTATTCCTTGATCAATTCTCTACGAAATTGCGAAAAAAAATTCATGGAGACTTGATGGAATCTATTTAAAAACGACTTATTTATAAGCGGCGGCGCGCGTTGCCGCTGAGAGACCTGGCTCGGGTACGCGTAACTAGCGTAAGGGAGAAACCGTAGGCATTGTGATCTATGTAGAAAATTTTTTTTGCCATTTTTTGTTGTACTAATCGAGGATTGCCAGACATAGCTAATATAGGCCCAAGATAGTCAACCAATATAGGCCCAAGGTTGCCACCTAGTATGGGCCCTAGTTTGTCAGCCAATATAGACCCGATTGATAAATCTTGTGTCGGCTCAAGTTAGGTAGGCAATATGGCGCCCAATTGAATAACCAATAGAGTCATTCGGGGTAACCGTGCGCAGTGGGTAAGTGTGCGCCACCCCTTTATCTCCGCAAGGGGCGCGGGGGGTTGGCGGTGTACCCGAGGAGGTTGGACATGCTTTAGTGGAGAATTAGTTTGGGCAAGCAAAAGTGACGTGCGGTGCAACGTTTTTATTTTTCATTGAAAAATCAAAATCCGTCGTTCCCAAAATAGTTTTTCGTGTCAGGGCAAATAGTATTACGCCTAAACCTGGATTAAAACTAAGGTGAGGTAATTTTTTTATCGCAGTCACTCATTCAAGCTCAATGCTCGCCAAAAGTTTTTGAGATTATATGTATTATCTAGTGAAGTTATCAATTTTTTAATGCAAATTGGCTCCCTGGGGTAAGTGTGCGCGCGCGAGCAATGCACTTGTTATGAAGGAGGTGATTTCGTGTGTGACCACTGCCAGGGCGAATCTACATAAACCTCCCTAATTTTAGTTTTTATTATTCCTTCAAGTTCCTATAACGATAATCACCTATATAGATTTATATAATCTAACATAGCTTTATGTGCAATGATTACGATTTTACCAAAAAATATAAGTACCTACTAATTGAGAGGATTTATGAGTTTTGTTACGATAATTTACTTATTTTATTCAAATTCTGTCAGACTATTTATATTTATCGTATAAATGAATGCGCTCTGGACTCTTCCCACGTGCGTCTACTTACCCCACAGAGGTGCGCACGGTTACCCGCAATACGGGTCAAGTGAGCGCACTCCAAATTTTTTTGATTAGTATTATTTTTTTCTTTGGTGTTAAGGTTTTCCGCAAAATTTTTGGATTCAATTAATAGTTGAATAAATACACTACCTGACTAGTATGCTTTGATTTTTCTAACCCTTATCTTTGAAGCCTGACAACCCTTCGAAGTGCAAAGTGCGCACACTTGACCCGAATGACTCTATTGGCCGAAGTTTACCCGCCCGTATGAGGCCAAATGTGAAACGCGGGACAAAACGATAAAGGCCCAACATCGGCAACCCACGCTTGGGCCTAAATTATATTGAGGAAAATTAACTTGGCCCCTATTAGCGCGCATTAGCATATTACACACCTAGGGAGGGAAAGTAGGCTATTCCAAACTGCATGTGAGATTGACACCCGAGTCGAAGACGAGGTTTGGGATGGCCTTTTTCACTCCCGTGGGTAGTATACTATTTTTCACCACCCCCTGCATCGGAAAGCACGACTTCCCGTTCATGCAGCGGGCCGAAAGTCGTACTTTCCGTGCAGGTGTGGTGAAAACGAAATTTCTACACGGGTGCTCCGTCGGAGAAGTAAATGATTTTCGTTACATCTCCAAATTCTCGTTTTAAAAAGTTCACAAAAGTCCTTTGAAATACATGGACAACGATGGTGTCATGCGTTGTTTCCAAATAAAACACTCATTGTAAGCGAATATAACGACATCCAGGTTTTTATAATATATAATATATACACTATAGGGGATCTTTATGTAAGACTTAGGATTACGATTTACTTATTGTTAGTTGAATAATTAATAAACTGATATGAAATACATTGTTTTCTTATATAGTAAATTTTTTTCACATAGATCACAACGCCTACGGTTTCTCCCTTACGCTAGTTACGCTTACCCGAGCCAGGTCTCTCAGCGGCAACGCGCGCCGCCGCTTATAAATAAATCGTTTTTAAATAGATTCCATCAAGTCTCCATAAATTTTTCTTTGCAATTTTGTAGAGAATTGGTCAAGGAATACGCTCATATTTTTTTTTTGAATTTTAAATGGTGCACATCACCTCGAAAATCACGTTTGAATAATGTAATTGTTTATGACAAATGAAATCATCGATTATGCAAAAATGAAATGAATATGTAACGAAAGCGTCATTCAAGAGCTTCAAAATGCGTTTTTACAAAAGTCCGTAGGATAAATAGAACCGAAGATATAAGCACTTGAAGGAGAGCATGTTTTCGATTTATGGCCGTTTTTTCGAAATTTCAACCCCCTGTAACTTCTGAACTAGGGGCGATAAAAATAGAATACAAATTGTTTGACGCATTTATTTGATCCAAAGAATCTGTAAAAAAATCGAGACCTGAATCGGAACCATCGAGGTCAAAAACCTGTCCGGTTTGACGTGGAACGACTCATAGTCGCTCATAGTATGTCACTATTTCATAACGACGGTGCGAAATTTTTACCGGTAGTCTATATTTGACTTCAGGAGAACTCAGTTGAATACATAGTCGATATTCTTTCATATGCATATATCATAGGATATATGAAGGTGACATATTTCTTGGATATTTCCCAGCACTAACATTACTGTTCGATTAACCGAATTTTCGATTATCCGAACTAGGCCTGGTTCCAATTGTTTGGATAATTGAGGTTCTACTGTAGTGTGTATACGATAAGTTAGACTCTGGATCCGCTCAAAAGACTTATATCATAATATAATACAAGTTGTAATTCATAATCCTTAAGAAAAAAAATATATATATACAGTAGAACCTCGATTATCCGAACCAATTGGAACCAGGCCTAGTTCGGATAATCGAAAATTTGAATAATCGAACAGTGATGTTAGTGCCTGGAAATATTCAAGAAATATGTCACACTCATATATCTTCTGATATATACATATGAAAGAATATTGACTATGTATTCAACTGAGTTCTCCTGAAGTTAAACATAGACTACCGGTAAAAATTTCGTACAATCGTTAAAATATTGACATAAACACGAAAAACGCGTGCATAACAAAAAAAAAGCAAGTTGAGGTTCGGATAATAGATGGTTCGGTTGAAGCGATCGTGGTTCGGTTAACGGAGGGTTCCGTTAATAGAGGTTCGGATAATCGAGGTTCTACTGTAGTCCAAAATAAATAAATAAATAAATAAATAACAAATAAAAGAATAATTAGAAATTAAAAAAAAAAGAAGTGTGATAATTTAATGCGATATTCTATGCTTATCAGAAACTACGCTGTCACCTACGGCAAAGTACAAACCAACGTTTAGGAACTTCAACTGTGTCAGAAGGGATCGACTCACCGGGAACGGAGGAGGTCAAAAACATACAGTCGAGCACGATCAATCTAAAAAAAAAGTACCAGTGGGGGTGGAGATCATAGGTTGGAAAATAAAGCTGGAGTCCTCCTGGATGCACTTCTACAATATTTATATTCGGCCAAAGGCAAAAGTTTCGAAACATCAGATCAAGGAATTATTTGAAGAGATGGCAGAAATAGAAAACTGCATAATTTCAGGAGATGTAAATGGCCATCACTCGCACTGGGAGAGTGACTCGTCAAACACTAGGGGAAATTGGCTCTTTGAAATTGTAGCAGACTGAAAGTTGAAAGTTATAAACACGAGGGAGGTAACTGGGATTCTTCCAGTTCCAGGAATCTAAAATGTACCCGATATCTCAATTGCTACGAATGACATTGGACTAATTGCTGAATGGGAGCGAGGTAATCAACGATCTGGGGAATAGCGACCATTACCCAATGAAGATAAGAATAACGACAGGGGACTATCATAGAACAGAAGTGAGCCGAACGATAGGCACCAAAAGGGTTAATTGGAAAATCTTCACGGAAATAATGGCATCCTGTCCCTTAAACGATGAAACCATACATAAGCACAATTTCATGGAATCCTATGAACAATTCTCGACAGACATCAAAGATGCTTTGGCAGAGGCAGGAGCGCTCATGCTAAACGCAGAAGGAAAACGATTTAATCCCAGAATCCCTATCCCAGTGCCTTGGTGGGACGATGCGTGTAGGCTGCCTGCAGAGGAAAGGAGGCGTACTCACAAGGAGTTCCTAAAGGATTCGTCTGAAAGAAAATGGGATATTCAACAGGAAGCATCCAATAAAGCGGATGAAATCATTGAGAAAAAGAGAAAACAAGGGTTCACTGGTTTATGCAATTCACTAAACTCTTCCATGAATTCAGGACAAATATGGAAAAGACTAAAGGGGTTTAAGATGAGGAAGACGCAAGAATACGTAATAACAAAAGATTACAATCAGCTAACCGAGGATCCACAGTTAAAGGCAACTTTCAAAAAAAAAAAATCACAAGTAGTCTCCCATCCCATAACAGAGCGGAAAAATGGAAGGAAGAAACTACAGGTATCAAACCAATGCAGCATTGACAAGTGAGATTTCTCAGCAGGAATTAAACCTGGCCATAAAAACGCCAAAACACTCTGCGCACCTGGAGGCAATCTCATAGGCTATGAAACAATTAAACAACTTCCTTTGGAAAGCATAAAAACGTTGAGATGTATACAACTACATTCTAAACACGGGCCAGACATCAGAGAATTGGAAACATTATAAGGTCAGCTTGATCCCAAAACCAGCAGGCTTCAGATCCATCGCAATGTCCAGTTGCATGCTTAAGATCCTGGAAAGAATAATAAACGACAGGCTAACATGGTGGATAGAATCTCAAAAACTACTTCCTAATAGTTTCAACGGGCTTCGCCGAGGCAAGTCTTGCTACGATAATTTGGCAGAGTTAAGGCTTGAACTGGATATAGCCAGAATACAAGGAATGAGTACAGGGGTGGTATTCATTGACATCGCAGGGGCATACAATAACATAAACGTTAACACATTAACGGAAAAATTAGTAGAGATGAAATACCTCCGAAAATAGTAAGGTTCATAGAAAACACGCTGAAATTCAGGATACTAACGGGATACTCTGCAACACACTGCCTAGGAACCAAATCCACCAATAAGGGGTTATCCCAAGGTCCATCCTGAGACCTCTTCTCTTTCACCTTTACATGGCCGACACAGTAAAGAACATACCTGGTAACATTAATCTATCATCATTTGCTGATGTCTTCAGAATAAGCAATTCGAACTCATGCACCGAGTTAATGCTGAAAACCGTGATCTTCAGTTAAAAAAAAAAAAGCCCATGAAACTAAGGAACAAACAAATCAATATGAGACAACACTTCATAATATCTGAGAATCATTTGGGACCACCGATTAAATTGGCAAGCACACATCGACCACGTCAAAAGTAAGGCTGATAATCTGATTAATATTTTATCTTCAATAGCTAATTATAAGTGGGGAGCCCACCCAGAGACCATGTTCAGAGTATACAATGGACTTATCGGACCAGCAATGGAATGGGCCAGTTTTCTCCTTGGAATGACCAACTACATAAAACTTCAGAAACTAAACACTATCCAAGATGCGGCGTTACGGATTAGCTCAGGCCCGGGTGTTGACGAATCACTCCGATCAACACGCTTCTAAAAATTAATGTTCAATACGTTACAATGGAAAATGGGGTATTTGCGTATGGAATGAAAATCAGAATCTAGTATAAGTGTATATTTCACATTTTCATTTTTATTGCGTTTCTTTAAAAATATTTTTAAAAATAAGAATGAAAATATGGAATAAACACCTATACTAGATTCTGATTCTCATTCTTTATGCAAATACCTCATTTTCCATTGTAACGTATTAAACATTAATTTTAAATGACAACGAAATAATTTAACAAAGGATAGCAAGTCATCGGGACCTTGCGATGTAGCGCTTCGGGGCATTGGCAGGCGGTGTAAACAACACATTTGTAAAGGCAGGCATCTGAAATCTAGTCTGTAATATTTTTTCTACCTTGTATTAAATTTTGGTGCGAATCGGAATGAGCACGCTGTCCTTACCTGAGGCGCAGAGCGCGGAAGCGCGCAACTTTCATGAGGCTGGCAGGCACATTTTGCAACGACTTTGACGAGGCAGGCACTTGCCAATGAATTTCTAGTACTTTACACTATATTCTAAATTTTTTCGCGCGGGTTGCGATGAGTCCAGTGATGCGCTTTTTTTTACCGGTTTTTGATTGGCATTCGGTATTTGACAACCGATTTCGAGTGGCAGGTACTCGAATTCATTTTCAGTAATGTCTTTAGCACCTGTGTGTGAAATTTCATCCAGATCGCGATGAGCACACAAATCGGTTTCAAAATGCATCTTCATTTTTTTTATAAACAAACGCAACCGATCCGAGCAGACAGGCATGCGATTTCATATTGTACACCGACAGGGCTATGTTCTGTAATTTTTTCACCCGGGATGGAGTTCGCACGACCAAAGTGTCGCTAGCTCTTGGCATCTACCATCTTTGGCAAAGAATAAAACAAGAGGTGTCAGGATGCGAGAAAAACGACGTACTGGAAACGTATCAAATAGAATTCGCCGCGGTATTTGCGAACAAGCACGTAGATCGAGCACTAGGACCCAAGCTCCAACCCCCGAAAGGTGATCCAGAAGAGTTTCGAAGATTGGTCTCGGCAAAATATCCAAACCATCAGATACTATGCACAGACGGCTCTTCGAACAAGGATACGAAAAGTTGCGGGATAGGGATATATCCGGAAAGTCACCCGAATCAGACTTTGGCAGCTTCACTGAACCCAAAAAACACAATTTTTTGTGCGGAAATGAAAGCAATTCTTCAAGCTATCAAAATAGTAGAGTCAAACGAAAACCAGGGTAACCTGTTAATATGCTTAGATTCTCTAAGCTCAATTCGGGACCTCCACAAAGACGGACTCGACCCCAAAATGAAAAAAGATGCGGCAGATATCCCTAAAAAAATCAAGGAGGGAGCAGACCGTCACATAAACATCACAGTAGCTTAATGGATCCCGGCACATCTCGGAATCCCAGGCAACGAACAGGCTGACTTATTAACGAAGGCAGGTAGCAACAGAGACGGAATTGATTTCCACAAACTCCATCACCACAATCTACTAAATGCTGCAAAGAATAGAGCTTTTGAAAAAACTTCGGAACTCATAGAAAATTACGCCAGATTCCCAGATCCTAAGGGGTATAGGTTCGTGCTCTATTAAAAAAAAAAAATTGATTCCAGTTCCATGGTTTACAGACTTAGGTATAGACCGGTTCAGAATAGGTATGATTAACAGTCTAGAGACAGGTCACACAAGAGCGAAGGCTCACCTGAAACGTAAGAAAATAATACCTAGAGGAGAATAAATGCGAGTAGGTACAAAAGTATCGAAGCGAAAGAACAAAACATCGACAGATGCGATTAACGAAAGCGCCGGAATAAAATGTATACCGAAAATGAATCTTTCGAATGACCAAAATCACAAGGGCCATATTCATTCAATCATAAAAGTATTGGAAAATATGCACTGTTAATTTACTATAAGTCTTTTAAGGATGTATTGGTTGTACAGTCCCATAACCACGTTGACCTTCGTCGACAATTATTGCATACTTCGAGATAAGACAAAAATCTGAAAAAAAATCAACCACAATCAAGACGATAATGATATTCATTTTCAATAATAATAATTTCCAAAAGTTATCAAATTGTTTAAACAAAACATTGTTTAACAAATTTGTCGGTGACGTAATTTTTTTTTATGTCAAACAAATTCGTTGATCTTTTTGAATACACATGATTTTTTTAAAGAATTTTCTCATATTTTTGAAATTCCCGTTTTCGAACATTTTTACCGTTTTGTGAAGGCTGTAACTACGGAACTATTCGTTACATGCTCCGCAAACTCCGGAATTGTAATCTACATCGTTTTCATGAAAACATATCCAAAATTCAAGATCTTTCCTCCATTTTTGAAAATTTAAAATTTTCGAAAACGAGAATTTAAAAAAATATTAGAAAATTCTTAAAAAATCCACGTGTAATCAGAAAGATCAACGAATTTGATGTCATAAAGCGTCATTTTCTTATATTGTAGAAATCGATTCCGATAAATTCACAGATGTGAATTAATATATTATGCACCTTTGGAGCAGAGAACGTTTTCGCTCTCGTGATATTTGTTTCCATTTCATGAACGGATTTTTTAGGTTACGTTCATTAGTCGCTAGCGATTCGGTCGACTATTTATGCCGTCCGATGCGCGATGGCACGGTTTAAAAACTGTATCGACTGAGTCCCACCGTGCGAAAAGACTGTACTGTGACTAAAAAATGAATCCCCCGAAAAGACTTCCCGGTCGGTAAAACCCCTCTTTGTTCTCAAAAATAGGAAAATCAGCTTTCCCGCTCATGCGCGGAAAAAAATTGTCCGGGAAACAATTTTATAACTATAATACTGCAAATATACTGTGAACATTTTCTCTAGTTTGTCAGACTATTTTATTGTTCTGACGAACGCAGGGCTCTAGATTTGTTTAAAAGTCTATTCGAAGTTCGTAGTACATAATGACAGGGGATAAGACCTAATGGGCATACCACTTACAAAACAAAAACCGTAATGAATTATCTGCTATAATATCCCAGCAACTGAAAAAAAAATTGAAACGGATTGAGATTTTTCAATCCGATCCAATCCGATTTCTTAATCCGGTGATTCGTATTAAAATGAATTGAAAAACGACGATCCGAATATGATCAAATAGAAACGAATAAAATAGTATATTATGCGACATGCGCGTAAAGTGACTGTTTACAAGCGAGGTTAGGTTTTTCGTACGAGCCGCTGTTTTGCCCGGCGAGCCGAAGGCGAGCCTCCGGCAAAGCCAGCGGCGAGTACGAAAAACATAACCTCGCTCGAACAGTCACTTTACGCGCAAGCATCATACGATATTTTTTACGGCA
>JAFFZH010012386.1:738-34683 GCA_018420115.1 Euura saliciscinereae
ATAGAATCTACTAACACGCATAACAGCATACGTACCGTATTTATTATACCTGTAATCGATAATAGAAGATGAAAGGAAAAAAAAATATGAAAATAATAATGATATTGATGATAATAAAAAAAAATAAAAAAATGTTTACATTCGAAATTGTAGAACGAAACCGTTTCCAATATAATGTTGTTGATCAATGATGAAAAAATGAGAATATTACGAAAAGAAAAAGAAGAAGAAGAAGAAGAAGAAGAAAAAGAAGAAAAGTGAACGTGAATAATTATAACAAGATTAACAAAATTATACTAATAACAACAACAACAACAACAATAATAATAATAATATTAATAATAATGATAACACTAAATATTTATATATTATATTATTATTATAATGATCAGATGATCATGATTAGAATATACGATACCATTCGATTCCAACCATTCGAATCAATAATAACATTAACATCTAATATTGAGACGATTATTATAATTATATTATATAATATAATAATATTCATTAAATAACGAATTCGAAGATCAATGAAGTATTACACACACACACACACACACACACACACACACATACACACACAATGATTATAACATTTAAAAAACTATAATTATTAAAGTTATTTTAAAGAAGCTGAAAAAGAAATACATTAATAAATAAATAAACCGTTGTACCTTAGATAATAATGTATTAATTGTACATTATACATTACATTCACGTTTATTACAAATCGCATGAATTTTTAATTTTCATTTCAATGTTCCACTTTAACTATACATATAATTAAATCAATTTCATGATAATTATTATAATTTTATCTAATAGAAATATTATTACGTCACATACTTAATTAATTGTGAAGAAACAAAGAAGTAAACAAAAAAAAAAAAAAACTTTTCTGAATTGCCAAAAAAAAATAAAAAAATAAAAAAAAAAATATTTTAAATAAAAATTTTTTATTATTTTTTTATAAAAATAAAAAAAAAAAAAAAAAAAAAATTATCAATGTCTGTTATATAATGTAGATTCGCGCGTTGTTCTATATAATATCTATAGTCACAATGGCTTAACCAACAGTAACTATGTAATAGTCGTAACCGTGTCGTATTTTGCACGATAAAATTTATTCTTAGGTACATATATATATATAGATTCAAGGTTCATTATATACGCGTATATTATGCCGCTAAAGTATTAGTTTACCTAATCCTAATTAGTCCTTTTTTTTTTATAATTATTTAATTCGTATTGATCTGCATTCCACCATTCCATGAATGAAATTTTAACAATAAATGAACGATTCTTTGAATTCATTTCAATCCCATGACAACTAGTCGCGTTGATCGCTGATATGAAGAGAAAAATAAAACAGATACAGTTCCCAGCGTTTATAATTTTTTTTTTCAATTTAGGTAGATACAATTATCGACACCATTATAGTTTAATTAATGAATATCAATGTTGAATATCGCGTCTCGTGGCTGCTACAATAATCGTGTGAGAAGAAAAAAATTCGTTATTTGTTATCAACAAATTCCGGATCGGGGGGACTTCTTGAAATGGTAAAACCACGTTTAGAATACACCTCAAATTTCAGTTACTGGATTCAACGTTATTAAAAAAAGAGAGACAGAGAAACAAACTAAGAAAAAGTTATGAATCGTATAAATAATAATTTACACATATTTAAATTGACGAATAATAATAATAATAATAATAATAATAATCATATAATTAATAAATAATAACAAATTTAATAAAAATGTACGTTACGTAGATATTTGAGGTATAATGTGTCTTGCTCGACAAAAAACTAAATTATAATAAACGATATAAAGAAAAAAATAGAAAATTTATAATAATTATATAATATGATGTATAACGCGTTATTATTATACGATATATATATATATAATATTAAAGATTTTTTTAATCTGTTATCAAGTTAAAATACATTACATACATGTGATTGTATAATAATATTATCGATAATGATAAACCAAAAAGTAAAAGAAAAATTGATTAAATAATTACACCGTGAAATATATGATTTCCGTATTAAGATATGCGAATATCTTTTACAATATATATTCTTCGAATCCGATTAAGTACAACGTAATAATAAATAAAGTGTTATGACGTTCGTATATTATTATGAGAAAATAAAATTGATTAAAGAAAAAGAAAAATCAGAATTATATGAACAAAAAAAAAAGGAGAAAAATTATTATGTTGAAATTCGTTGGATTATTGTTATTATTATTAGAGATGTGAGAAAAAAAAGAATATAATTTCACCCTGATCGTATAAAAAAAATGCGATTATTTTAGAGATTATCAAAATTAGATTATCAATATATATTATAGATGTTGAATACATTTGAAACATAAAACAAAAAACAAAACAAAAAAACTAGTAAGAGAAAGGAAAACACCATAGATTGAAGGAGATTTGAAGAAAAATAGACCAAATCGAACTATTGACAACATTTTTTTTTTTCTTCTCTACAAGATTATCAAAAAGTAATTATGAAAAAAATATTTATACCCAATTACCTACACGAAACATTTTATTACTCAAATAATTTTCAACATTAAACAAAACAATAAGAAAAAACTGAACGAGGCCTCGAAATAATATCACATATATTATCATAAACAAACGAGAAATATATTTAAAAAAACAAAAAAACAACAAAATCGAAACTGAAGAAATTGATGCATTTTGCTATTCTTGATATATAATTATGAAATACTCGAATCTTCATATAATTAATATATAATAATAATAATAATAATAATAATCATTTGTAACAGTACACCGTGAATGCAGGGCATGCGAACGCGATTGATGAACAAATTTTGATTTCCCACAGAAGAATAATGATGATTTTAATTGAAACAACAAGGAATTAAAAACAAAAAAAAATTGTTGACAATAAGGAAACAAAGAAAATGAAAGAAAAAAACAAAAAATTAATCATAATGGTTCGGAATGGTGGTTTTGTAGAAAATGTTATAAGCATGAGCAGCTGGTAGTGATCCAATGCAACGGCACAGTGTTAACACCATAATGCTTGAAATGTGTTATGAAAAATAAACGATTACTTACAAAAAAAAAAAAAAAACTAAAAATCCAAGTAAAAAGCAACCAACTAGGACAAAAAGAAACTCGACAATATCTTATCTTTTCTCTTGATTTGCTTTCCTTTAACAAATTTATTTTAAACTCGAATTTATTTTTTCGTGTGTTAATCAGACAATTAATTATTTCTTTCTTATCTTTGTATAATTTATACTCAGATCTTACACGGTCTTTAAATTCCATAAATTTCGTTCTTTTGTTTGAACTCGTATAGATAAGTTGATGGATGCTAATCCTTTAGCAAATTGAAACGCAACTAATTACCGTTTACTTTTTGATAGGGGAACAGAATTTTTTTTCGAAAACAAGTTATATCTGGAATCGGTGAGAATTGTCATCCGGATTTCAAGCCTGTCACTGTCACAGGTGAATTAATCATTTTGGAGGAATTAAATTCTCTCTTCACTCGGTGATTTTTTTTTCTTTATATTTTTATTATCATCACAATTATCATTGTCGAGTATACATTTGTACTCAGGTTTTCGATATATACATAAGAAACTATCGAAAATCTATAATTTCTTCAAGCTTCTTTCAACAAAGACGCTTCATGTTTTTCTGCAATGTAAAAAATCTGCTCTCCAAAACATCGAACATAGATAAAACTATTCCATTTCAGTATTCGAACATCGTCACCCTCGTGAAGAATTAAGGGGCACCGATTGCGCCTGGAAGACGGCAAGCCAACACACTCGATGCATTCGATGGCATTCTTCGGGGAGATCGAAGAAACTGGATTTCAGTCTTTTTTCGTCTCATACTTATCAATGAGTAATAATAATCGAACATGTTTTTGAATTTTTAATGATGTTTTATTAATGAAGAGGATGTTTAATTATACACAGCTAGAATATAGTTTTTATTTTTTCGTATGAAAATTCAAGACATTTTGGAATAGTGTTGTAATAAAGGAAGAAAAACTGATCCATCTCGAGTCTCGCGACTTCCCTTCGACGTGACACTGAAACTAATATGACGTGAGATGACGGACAGGATGTGGCCAATTCAGAAGAACATCGCGTATGACTCATACGAGAATGGCAGGCCTCGCGTAACCATATAATATATTAAATCTTTCTAGGTACGATGCTCATAAAAAGCTCATGAATATACAGACGTAATTTGGATCAACTTGAAGCTCGAATTACCGGGGTCGAAACCGTCCGGCGATATCTGAACGAATTAAAGACATGAGATCGATTATTGTTTGAATCTGGAACCTGAATTAAGAAATTGAGCGATTAGACGGTGGTTTTGAATGCGAGCTACTCCCTCGCAAATGTGTGCGGTTCTGGAGTTTAAGCTATAAAGGATCCCCCAAGAATCTAATTGAGGAAGTCTGCAGCATCTTTCCATTCCGTTCTAACTGCTTTAGTCTGGTTTCATTTCAAAGGCCAGTCCATCTTCGTCGTTAACGACGTGTCAAATTTTAAGAAGTTCTGTTCCGCAAGAATTCGCCCCCTCCTGCCCCCCGCGGTCCCAAATATCGTTCGAAGTCGTAAAATTTCGATCGTTCGTCCCCGCCCCTGATCCACCCGAAGGCCTAAAACGGTTCTCCTGATTCGAAGTATCACCCGCAATAAGCGAAAATTCCGAAAAGCGGTTTTAAACCGAGGGGAACGTGAAACGTTTCGTCCAATGGGACGGCGGGAGAGCGTCGATCCAACCTGGCGGCGGTGGCAGAGTCCCGGATCATCCGCCAGGCGGAGTTGATCGTTGGTTCGGTGTAGTCATCGCAGTTGTCGTAGAGACGGCGCAGAGAGGACGCGGTGTGGCCCGTGACACGATATTCGAAAGTTTACCTCTAACGTTGACGAACTTAAGAAACAAGAGAGAGATACGCGCGGTATCTAACAATGACGCTCAAAGAAACAAAACATGGTGTCACCGAATCGGCAAACCCGTACGAAAGACCGCCGAGTCTATCAACCGGTCAGTCCATCAAAACATTCCTCTACAACCGTAGCACTGGCGCTGTTATGGGAAGGACAGCGAGTAGCTGGGGTAAGCGTGCCGTATTACTAGATTTAAAAATCTCAAGGTGGCAGTGGAAGGCGAAAAAAAACCGTTAAACTTAAACAAACGAAGACCCGAGCGCCAAGGTGTGACTCGAGGGGGGAGGTAGCGTCGTTACCGATCTCATAACGCAATAATATACCGCTGACTCTGATATTTTCATATCGAATATCGCGGAAGACGAGAGTGACGAAGCCTTTAACCTTTCTTGAGAAATTGACCAAACCGGAGGCAATTGAGGTTAACCTAATCAAACTGGAGTTCAGTGGCTGGTGGCTTTTGACACAACAACGCCCATCGCCGTTTCGATACCTTTCACTTCTTTTACCTCAGGTAAACAGAATCGAGGTACTTTTCAAACCCCGGAGGGTAACGAACCCCGGTTCGTGTTTGTAGTAAGAACGACCTTCGCCACCTGTGAATATATATGTTTACAGCAAGTGGCGACGCTACGTTCGAAAATCGTTTGCGAGTCAAACTATACCTGAGTCATTCGAACGATGGTGTTTGGTTGTCCCATTCACGCTGTACACGTGTGTGTTCCGAACGTTGCGTCGCGTTGTGAACGTAATGGGCGTGGCGTACAGTCGATCTTCTATTATTCTTTCCCCTTGTGTTTTCTTTCTTCTCTTTATTTCTGCAGGGTATAAATCCGGCTGGGCATCTTCGATCCCCTGGCCCGTTCTTCTCGATATACAGGGTGGATTCCCAAATATGGAACGTTCCGAAGTTGGCTACGATCGAGAAACCGTAATTTCTCGATTCTAGCCAACTTCGGACTGTTCCCATAGACGCAAATTCACCTCCTTATCGTTCCTAGACTCTGAATGGCTCGTGGGTTTCGTTTGAAACCCACGCGCGATGGAGAGTCTGATTGTGAGTAGTTTTAACAACGGATGGAACGGACGTTGTACAGTAGTCAACGATGGCGTCGAGGGACGCGGATTCTTTATCGTATAGACTTAGCACGGGGCGAGGCACTCGACAAAGAAAAAATTGTACCTATATACACAAACGCACAAACAATAATCCTTTGAATAAAACCTTTCCGCTGTTTTTATTCCCCATTCCCACATTGTGTGATCATGCACCTAAATTCATAACCGAGCCTGCGTGGAATTGCGGTTGAGGAACCATGATAAAAATGGCGGGAAATAATTAACAATTCCACGAGGGCCGGAAGACCTGCGAATATACCGAGTTGGAATACTGGAGCAATTAGTACCGTCGTTCCATCGAGGTGATTAGGCGAGAAGCCAAAGCAAGTAGTACCTCAAATTCGTAATGCTTACTTAGTCCGTTTCTCCGGTTCTCACCGGTTCAGGTATAGGGCGATGGGCAAAACCCTGCGGACACTGGAAAGGTGGCCATTTTTATTTTTGCAAAGGACTGTGTCTGTGGCCCTCGAAACAGTCATTTGGAACGAGACAAACGACCGGAAATATCACCTCGACGATTCTAATTTGACTGTAGCCTAGAGGCTTGTATCTCCAGGGTGGATTTTTCCAGTTCTTTTTTTCGTTCTTCACTCCTGAGGCTTCGGGCTTAACAGTTAACTCTCGACGTTGGATATGTGTGTTTGTACCTTTGTGAATTTTGCACTGGTGACTGAAAGACTACGCTCAGTTGCGTGGGCCTTTTCATTTCTTTATCACTCTACCTATGTGCATTGATGGATGTAGGTACCCTACATACGCTCACATTGGATCCTCTGGACCAGGCCCCAAGTTGCGTAATACTGTAATGCTTCAATTTACAACCAATTGACCTCGATGTACACGTTTGTATCAAGGGAAGTTCAACAATTACCATTCAACTCTAGGATACAACCACACAGATCTAGCGTGGTCGGAGCCTCACTGTATGATCCTTTTGTGCCATACTTCCGGTTTTCGTATTTCCTTAGTTCAGAAAATTTTCTTCAATTTATCAGCCGTATGGTTTTTTTTTTGTTTAATCGTATAATTGAATTGTCCTCTGACCATTTAACTCTCTGATCTCTCGCTCTGGGTTCGAAATCGAGGTTAATAAAATTCATTTGCGGAACACTTTGACGCCATTAAATGAACGTTAAACGGCATAACATATTCAAACCCCGGCAACTTATGTGTGTGAGACAATTGGTCGCCTCATGGTCAGGCAGTTTTTCCTCATGCATGAAACTGACGTGTCTAAGATATCCGATAAATATGCTAGAATATCGATAAGCTCAGAGTTTAAATGTCCAATGAAGGGCTTTATCATAATTCTCGAACGCAAACACGCGATGTTATTCGATACCGCAAAACCATGAGGGGGATCAGCTGACACTTGTTTAGCTTGAGCCCCAGTTTGATATCCGCATATCTACTCGGCATAAAATCGATCTTTCACATTGTTGTGACCATCGGTTGTCACAACAAATATTCCATTTACAATTAGAGAAAGAAGCATTGTAATTGGATAGCGAACATGGCATTTTCGAAAATTTGATCTCGAAGTTCCAGCTTGCGTTGTTATACGAGACTCCCTCGATTTTGCGGCTGTGTATCTTTCGATCGGTTGATTATATGCGAAAAGACGTCATAATCATTTTTGTAGAGAATTTCACCAGCTTTAAAACCGGTTTCGATCATTTTTTACCTAATTGTCACCGGGAGCGAGATATTCGCTAAAACACAAGAACATGTTACGTAGTTGTTAATTGTAACGTATTATGAGATCCTGATGTTTAAGCGCTAAAATCTTCTAAGAAGTTCATCCCACGTGAAAAACTGTGAAGACCTTTTTTGCAGAGAATTTGATGAGCTTCAAAATTAGTTCAATTCATTTTTTTTCTAGGAGTAACCGGAAATGAGATAATGTCGAAAACACAAGAATGTGTTACGTACCGATGATTCATTATGAGATCCCGATATTAATGCCTTTATATCTCTGAAATGGTTCATTCCAGGCAAAAAACTATTTACATCTTTTTTGTAGAGAATTTCATGGTCTTCGAGATTGAATTCAATCATTATTCACCCACGAGTAGCCGGAAATGAGATATGGCCCAAAACACAAGAATGTGTTACGTACCGATGATACATTATGAAACCCTGATATTCATTCACGTATATCTCTGAACTGGTTCATTCGAGGCCAAAAACGGTCTGTATCTTTTTTGTAGAGAATTTCATGATCTTCGAGATTGATTTCAGTCATTTTTCACCCACGAGTAACCGGAAGCTAGATATTGCCCTAAACACAAGAATATTTTACGTACCGATGATACATTATGAGACCCTGATATTCACTTCCGTATATCTCTGAAATGGTTCGTTCCAGGGTAAAAAAATCTTGGAAAACCTTTTTTGTAGAGAATTTCACGATCTTCAAGATTGGTTTCAGTCATTTTTTAAAGGAAGTTTGATTGAAAAACTATAAAAAGATGGACTCAAGACACGCATAGAATAAACGTATTTCTGAACTCGTCTCCGAAATTCCTAGTATCTAAATTAGTATCACCGTTACTGCTTCCTGGTAAGAGATAAATTGCTCAGATTGAATAATCGTCCGTTTAAATATTTGTTGCAGGAAAAATTGGCCTATTCTACTTGATATTCTACGGAGTGCTGGCTGCCCTGGTAGCCATTTGTTTTTGGGTATTTTTCCAAACCATAGACCCAAGGAGGCCGACGTGGCAACTCGAAAGATCCATAATCGGCACAAATCCTGGTGAGCCTTCATCAACGTCGATGTCGATAAACAACAAATTTTTTTTAATTCTCAAGCATTCTTTCGTTAACTTTGATTCAGGTCTGGGATTCAGACCGATGCCACCCGCTGAAAACGTCGAGAGTACATTGATATGGTACAAGGGAACCGATCGCAGCAACTTTGCTCACTGGGTAGACTCCCTTGAGGCATTTCTCGAAGGTAAAAATCGCGTTCTGATCTTTTTCTCGTGACTGACGATAGAAACACTCCAGTTTACAGAAAGCCCGGTTTGACGCCTGGCCGAGGATCTAATATCCACAACTGCGACTACAATCAGCCCCCTGGACCCGGTCAAGTCTGCGACGTCGACGTTAAGAGTCTGGACCCGTGCATCAAAGAGAATAATTTTAACTACCACAAATCTGCGCCCTGTGTTTTCCTGAAGCTCAACAAGGTGATTTTTATACGCCTGAAAAGGAGCTCGACGATATTTTCCGAGCCTTTCCGATGTTGATTTCCGGGTTTTTGTTTCAGATCTACGGATGGAGGCCGCAGTACTACAACGATACCGAATCACTGCCAGAGAAAATGCCACGAGAGCTTAAGGAACACATAGCGGATCTCAAGGCGAAGGACCCCAAGCAGTTAAACACAATTTGGATATCGTGCGAGGGAGAGAATCCAGCCGACATGGAGAACATCGGTCCGGTATCGATTCTGCCGAGGAAGGGATTCCCCGGATACTTTTATCCCTTCGAGAACTCGGAGGGTTACTTGAGCCCCGTTGTCGCAATTCACTTCGAGAGACCCAGAAGTAAGAATCTGAGTCCTCGCTCGATTCTCCGACCGTTTACTAATGAACCGTTCAATTTTTTTCAGCTGGAATATTGATAAACGTCGAGTGCAAGGCGTGGGCTCGTAACATAAAGCACGAACGTGCTACCGGAATGGGTTCCGTCCACTTTGAATTGATGATCGATTAATACCACGTGTATTTAATTCGCGTACCGATCTAAGTTGGGGACAAAAAGAATCATCACCGAGAGTCTTAAATTCTTACTCTACATTCTAATAGTATCTTCGCCCCCCCGCCTCCCATAGTTCATAGACTTAAGATATTGATAGATTAGTTAACTTTTATTTTTCTCGTTCTCCCTCTCTCTCTCTCCCTCTATTGATGATATAATCGAGAGTGAAAATATAAATGTAGTTTGTGCGTGAAAAAAAAAATGATAATACTATATTTTATCATACTTTTTAAATAGAATATTAAAAAAAAAAAACGATTCTCGCGAGAAACACACAGAGTGCCTTTTTCTAGTTATTATTTAGAAGAGATTAAAAAAAAAAAAAAGAAAAAAATTCAATGTCTGTCCTAAGAAATTATATTTTTTTCACAATTTAAACAAAAAACAAAGATGCTGCTATTTACACTATATATGAATTATACTCAATTTTTTTCTTGTATTATATTATATATTTATATACTAATAGAAATTTTGACGCTAATATACATAATATTCGTACGTCGGAGATAGAAAATTGGATAGAAAGAAAAAAAAATAGGAAGAAAGTAATCATATTCATTCTATATTCCTAAAAAAATTTGAAAAACAAAAAAAATAAGGCTTTTATCTCACGTATCTGATAATATGTATGATATATATATTGCGTATCGTGTTACCCTTATCCTCATCCCGCGACCCCCCCGTCCTAGCCGTAAATTATTTTGTTATTTTTAATTTATATATACTATATATATACATAATATATAATACATAATATGGATGAAACAAAAAAAAGTATCTGAAAACAAATAATAACAAATTTAATCTCTTTTGTCTCGAACTTGAATTTTTGCCGATCAAAGGATTGAGCGAGTTTTAAAAATTGTATAAATAATTGTTAGTATGAGTTGATTGTGTAAAAACAAATTATCATCAGATGAGAAAACAAGAAACTGCCAAAAATACCAAACCAACAAATTAATGAACAACAAAAAGCAATAAATAGTGAAAAAAAGAACATGTTTATTGCGATAGTAAGCGATCATTGTTAAATTTCACACGATCATCTGGTACGATAAAATAATAATAATAATAATAATAATAATGTGAAACTATAATTAAATCATCATAATATCATTTTTAATCAAAATTAGACAAAAAAAATTATGATAACGGTGGAAATCGATGTATTCAGTAATTTTTTTTTTCTTTTATAATATGGACCAATTATTGATAACTATATAATTAATGCGTGATAAAATTGTCGATCTGTTAGAATTCAATGCATTGTAAAAACATATGGCTGACTAATTGTGTGCCTTAAATAAAATAGAAAAGAAAAATATCTTCATAATTTATAGACTGTATAATTAATACGAATTCAATTTGCTTTATCAAAGTGATTTGTAGTGTATCGAATATCCGCATAATTATGCGAATCACAATAAAATTGTCCTTTGTGTAAATCAACGTCGGTGTTTTTCATTTTCTTTCAATGATTATCATTATCATCTGTTTATCTTATTCAGTCAATAATCAGAAATTAAAATTTAAGAGTTGATATGGGGAGTTTTTTTTTTTAATTTATTCATTCATAAACCAGAAATTCTCACATTCATTATTATTGCAACGATCAATATTAACTTATTCTTCGATATAACTTATTGACACAGTATATTTTTGGCATAATTATCACTGATAGGTACGTAATCTTACATTAAGTTCAATGGTTCAGACTGTGAATTGGATTAAAACATATATATCGACCATTCGAAGTCGAACTCTGAGCTGTAAATCCTGCATGGGACGAATTCTGGATGAAAAAAACTCACGATGACATCAAGAAATCGTGGTAAAGTATCAATTAACAAATAAATTATGATAAGCTTTAAAGATTCTCAAAAATATCTATAAATATTATCAATTTTTTTCTTTTCTCGTTCTCAAGTTATTCTAGCGATCATATTTTTCTCTACGATAATTGATGGTCTGAATTTTGGAAAAGCTACGGTTTTCGACCCAAAAAATTCGACCACTGAAATAATAATTGAGCGGCCGGAAAGCATAATCCCGGGAGCGCTCGGACTCGGGAATCCTAGTACGCAAGGGAGGGGATAACGCGAGCATAACGCGTTGCTACGGGCGCGAGTTAATCCGACGCGAAATTTTGAAACTGCCATTATTCCGGTTCTAATTATCGGATCGTGATGATTTATATACCAAAATTTTCGTAAGACTTTAGCGCTTCCAACAAACCTCATTTCATCGCTGAACTATGAATTTTCGATAGTTTATCAGCACACACAGTTTGAAGTGAAAAACTCAATGATCGATGTCAAAATTTATTGAAATAAATAATATCCCTTCAATTATTATGTCTTCAAGTAAAACATATCTGAAATTCAAATCGATTGGAGAAGTTTTACGAAAGTTGTGAGCTGAAATGAACGAAAGCGCGAGTCGGCGCTCGACGCTGTAAATGCACGCGTTGCTTTTTAATACCTCATATTTCGTTTTTCGGCTTACACGACACCCAAAAGTTGTTCCTTGGGTCTTTAGAATGTTTCTCGTGAAATGTTAGATTTTTCACATTCACGAAAAAGCGTTTTTTATTAAATGTTTATGCGCGCGCGAAGCGCGTGCGTTTATAGCTCGCGCGAACCGTGCTTTTGTTTTTTTCTGGTATTAATTATTTCGCATTATAATATATACTGTATGAAAAAAACATTGCTTTGTGTTTTTTGAGAGATATTCCTTATTGGAATTGTAGAAATATTATGGCAATCTCAGTATAGTTCCGCGATTAGTTCGCTTTTCTGTTTATTTTCCGGGGAAATCCCTTTGTTGTGGTCGATTCCTTAATTCTTTCAGTATTTACAAAAATGCAGTTGGACCTCAAAATTGTCAGTCCTCGTTTAGCAGTCGTCCAAGCGCAATGTCAAAATAGCTTTGTAAATTATTAAAAAACTTATTTATAGTTATTGAAAAAGAATTAGTTTTTCAAGAAAAATGAATAATGAGAAGAAAAATGCTGGAAGAAAAAGAACACGAGATAAAAGTTCTTGGAAGGAAAGTAAAGCTATAGTTGCAAGAAACAAGGTACTTCTTCACACAATTTACTAACATTTGATTATATATTATGAAATTTTTTGATAGTGATTATGATTTGGATAGAAAAAAAAATAATTTATTCGAATAATTAGATTAACACAAAGCAATGTTTTTTTTCATACAGTATATATTATAATGCGAAATAATTAATACCAGAAAAAAACAAAAGCACGGTTCGCGCGAGCTATAAACGCACGCGCTTCGCGCGCGCATAAACATTTAATAAAAAACGCTTTTTCGTGAATGTGAAAAATCTAACATTTCACGAGAAACATTCTAAAGACCCAAAGAACAACTTTTGGGTATCGTGTAAGTCGAAAAACGAAATATGAGGTATTAAAAAGCAACGCGTGCATTTACAGCGTCGAGCGCCGACTCGCGCTTTCGTTCATTTCAGCTCACAACTTTCGTAAAACTTCTCCAATCGATTTGAATTTCAGATATGTTTTACTTGAAGACATAATAATTGAAGGGATATTATTTATTTCAATAAATTTTGACATCGATCATTGAGTTTTTCACTTCAAACTGTGTGTGCTGATAAACTATCGAAAATTCATAGACTCAGCGATGAAATGAGGTTCGTTGGAAGCGCTAAAGTCTTACGAAAATTTTGGTATATAAATCATCACGATCCGATAATTGGAACCGGAATAATGGCAGTTTCAAAATTTCGCGTCGGATTAACTCGCGCCCGTAGCAACGCGTTATGCTCGCGTTATCCCCTCCCTTGCGTACTAGGATTCCCGAGTCCGAGCGCTCCCGGGATTATGCTTTCCGGCCGCTCAATTGTGCCAAATGCAACCATCGGAGATCCAGGTAATTAAAAAAAAAAAGAAAATAATTATTGTCAAGTATTTTAAGAGAAAAGGATAATTAGTTCATATTCTTCGTTAAATACGTATGAAAAATCACAGCAGTGACGTCATTGATTCCGAAATATATTCATGATAGAAATTAAGTGCGAGAGAGATAGCGACATTTTACACTTGGAATTTTCAAACCCTACTCAAGCAGCAAAAACAGATTCGATTGATGTGAAATTGATATCAGTGACGTAAAAAGAGTGAACGAAGGGCAAGACGAATTTTTTTTTTCGAAAATCGAGACGTAATTAACGTTTTTTAACAATATTGTTCTCCAATCCAAGGAAGTGCTGCCCATCTCCACGAGGGGCAGCACCTCCTGGGGTCACAGAACAATAATATTGTTATACAAAATTCTGATTACGTGTTCCGATTTTCGGAAAAAAAAATTCGTCTTGCCCTTCGTTCACTCTTTTTACGTCACTGATATCAATTTCACATCAATCGAATGTGTTTTGGCTGCTTGAGTAGGGTTTGAAAATTCCAAGCGAAAATGATCAGCTCGCGTTACACCTTAAGAAACACTACAATTGAATTGTCTGGGAAATTTGTAATTATGATTTTTACAAATATAATTCTATAAATAGGACTTAGAAGAATATTTATAATACAATGGTTTTAGGTCTGAGCATCTGGCCTCCGCCTATTAAAGAAAAAACTGGATCTAACGCGTCAGATTATCCGCTGATTTCGTACAAGGGGTCAAACGAGAGCAGCTACATG
Organism: Euura saliciscinereae; assembly: GCA_018420115.1. NCBI lineage: Eukaryota > Metazoa > Arthropoda > Insecta > Hymenoptera > Tenthredinidae > Euura > Euura saliciscinereae. The sequence continues at coordinate 15,287 of JAFFZH010012386.1, forward strand.
CCTCTGGTCAGATCTTTACAGACGTTTTTAAACGGTGGGTGAATCTGACTCATTTGATAATTAATCTATATCTATAAAGGAACAAGTGGCATCAACGCCCAGCCCAAACCCCTCGACCTAGAAACTTGAAATTCGGGCAACATGTTCCCTTCCCTTCGTAAACACCCACTAAGAAGCGATTTTTCGAAATTCGCCCCCGCACAAGCAGAATAAAAGGGGTAAAACATGTTTTCGCGGATTCATGGATATCTCCTCGGCCCGATGAGATATTTACTTCGTTTTGGTTTCAAATTATTGCTCATTCAAATGCCTAGAAAGTAGTTTGAGCGTTTTTTGAAATTCGACTCCTGAGGGAATGAAAAGGTGTGAAACCAATTTTTGAGGCACGAAGTGCCGGGTGCCCCTAGTGATGAATAAAATGCTTTGGAAATGAATAATGATTGATTATCTAGATTCTAGAGAAGAATTTCATTTTTCTAAATTAGTGCAGTAATCGTGTTACAGATTACAAGGTGTTCGACTCGATCCCTGGCAGACGTAACAACGTCGTGGTTTGTAGCTTCGATATGCCACCCCCAGCTGGAAAGGTCTGCGATGTGGATGTGCGACACTGGTCCCCCTGCACGGAGGAAAATAACTTCACCTACAACATGGGGTCACTTTGCATCTTTCTCAGACTCGATACGGTAATTATTGTTATTGAATCAATTTTTTTTTTCAGAGTCTGAATTAAGCTGGTCAGTCGAAGAATCGAGGGCACGTTACCTAGAAATTTGGAGAACCGGAAAATCTTATCTAAATGTAAGAATATGAATATAAGTACTGAAAGACACTGAAAATATCGGTTCTTGTGATAAACAAAATTATGATAATGATTCATAGAGGTGGGAAAATCTATTATCAGATTCCTAAATACATATGAAGAGAAATTAAGGTCTGGAAAAATATGTTTTTTTATTTTATTTCAATCAAATAATTGAGTCTGTTTCTCGCAGCCTCCTGGATGGACCCCGGAGTTTTACAACGACACGAATTCACTGCCAGGAGGAATGCCTTCGGACCTGACAGCACGCATTGCGAGCATCGCGTCTCAGCACGATAATCGTCAACGATTGAATACAGTCTGGGTATCGTGCGAGGGTGAGACTCCTGCAGATAAGGAGAACGTTAGTCCCATCCTGTACTACCCTGATAGAGGGATTCCGGGGTATCAGTTCTCGAACAGCGACGCCGAAGGGTACCTCAGCCCTCTGGTCGCCGTCCGTTTCGAGAGGCCCAAAGGTGGTCTTTTTACTGATTCATATTCTCGCATTCGTTACTTCAGCTGTACTAATTCTCTTTCGTCTGAATGAAAAATAGGATCTCTTAGAATACATTTTTTATTCACAGCAGGTACTTTGATCAGGATCGAGTGCAAGGCCTGGGCTCGGAACATCGACCAGAACGGTACCGCCCTGGGCACAGCGAAGCTTGCCCTGCTCATAGAATGAGGGGGTCGAGCCAGGTGAATTGTTTATCGCCGATATCTCACCTCCGGCTAATTATAGGGGAAAAATGATATAGACCTTTTTTGAAGGTCGTAAAATTCTCTACGAAAAAGATTTCGGCAGTTTTTCATGTAGAGTTCACCATTCGAGAGATACACAGGCTCGAAAGTCAGGACCTGAGGGTTCGAAGATCTACGACATATTTGTAATTATTTACTATTTTTGAATCGAGGATGATTATGCAGTGTACAGATTTCATGGGAAAAAACATAATAAAAATAAATCATTTAGTGCATCCTGTCCTACCTTTTTTTTCCATTGACGAATAGATCAACAGAAGAGCAACAAAATACGCCTAATTAATGCAAGTCCTCGGATTTGACCGTTGATTCGTTGCATATGGAACTGGAGTAATGAGGAATAATATATATAAATTTCATCATTTCGAAAGAAGCGACGTTTTTTCGCCCACGGAATATTGCTGTTCGGTTATCCGAAATTTCGATTATCCGAAATGCACCCGGTCCTAATTGATTCGGATAATCGACGCTCTACTGTACTATATTTTATTGTACTTATACTATATATGCTATTGCACTTTTTGCAATAAATTTTCTTTCAGTGTGGGGTCAAGCGATCGTGTAATATCACAGCGTGACCCTCGCAATAATCTTTGCTGATAAGTGATAAACCAACGCGGAGACGCGTCACAATTCAAACATCTGTAGCCCAAGAAGAAGAAGAGGCACTGGACAACTGAGCACTCAGCAGTGTTCACTCCTCGGTGTAGAATAGAACGACTTCCACCTCTGATCAATCTGGATTATAGAATATCCCACAATGGCAGACAGAAGCCGAGGTACGGTGTGGAAAAATCAATCATTCGTTTTTTGTTTCGTCCAAATTCTCACGCAATTCAATCATATTTCCAGTCAGCGGAATTGCAGCCGCAGTATTCTACTGGATGATCGTCTGTAATGTGGATTCAGTTGCTTCGCCAGCTGCTGCCGAAGTTTCGGGTAAGAAAAACGATCCTTTGATGTGATCAGGAGGACTCAAGTTTCTGATCCAAGTCATACTAGTAACAATTCAATCAATCAATGAATTTCTCTTCGAAAACATACCGCATGTCTCGTTAACTATTCGTGTGACCATGAACTAGTCGTAATTAAACTCCAGCCGTGACGATGAGTATCAGACCGACGCCGCAGTGGGAAGGGACCTTGGATGCACTGATACACTTCAACAGTTTGAGTGCAGAAAATTACACCTCCCACATCAGATCTCTGGAGACATTTCTTGACGGTAACATGAGAAATTAATGTCTTGTCATATTCTCGAAATAAAGAATGAATTGATTATACGCTCTACCACAATGGCAATATGTACTCCAGCTTACAAGAGGCCAGGTCTGGTTCCTGCCAGAGGTCAAAACATTTACAATTGTGACTACGATCTACCACCGCCTCCGGGGAAGGTCTGCGATGTAGACGTCGGACATTGGTCCCCCTGCACATCAGAGAACCACTTCGGCTACCACAGATCCTCGCCTTGTATTTTCCTCAAGATCGATACGGTACCAAAGAAAACTTTCGGGGGAATTTGAAGGAGCAGGATATCAATTTGCTTTATTTCTATGACAATCAGCCGGCAGGATGGATCCCGGAGTATTACAACGACTCTGGTTCGCTTCCTGCCGAGATGCCTGCAGATCTGAAATCGTACATCACTAGCTTGAGTGTCGGTCGAAGCGAACTGAACAGGGTCTGGGTTTCCTGCGAGGGAATATACCCTGCTGATAAGGACTCCATCGGTCCGATCCAATTCATTCCAAGACAAGGATTTCCGGGTTATTATTTCCTGAACAACCAGGCCGATGGATTCCTCAGCCCCATTGTGGCTCTGCAGCTCCAGAGACCTCAGAGTGAGCTACTTCTATTCATTATTCAGTTCTAATAAATTAATCAATTCCACGTTCCAATTGAATCTATCGATTTAATTCCAGCTGGACCTGTTATAAACATCAAGTGCAAGGCATGGGCTCGCAACATCGACCACAACGCTGATTCCGGTAGCGTCCAGTTCGCGCTGATGGTCGATTGGTAATCGCTTCTTCGGGGTAATTAAAGGCGTGCTGCTTATAAGATTACAAACAATAATTATGTATGAGTTTGTATAATGAAAACAAAAAAATTCAATGATATAGTCCACTGGTGTTTATATTTTATTCTGTCTGCTCGATATAAAAACGGTTCGGTCATTTATGAAATCACAGAAGGTAACCTGATTGCGATATAACTCGTTATTAATCACGCTTTTGTCGAATTTAGTCAAAGAATAAAGATTTTTCAAAGCCTTGTTTCAAGAATACATAGTTTTTTTATGAGTGCAAATATATGGTAATTAGTTTGAAAACGTTCATATAATCTGGGTCCATTTGACCTCTTCTGATTCCACGATTAAACTCTTCAATGTTATAAAAGAATATAGAAAAAAAAATTGAAAACGTCAGTTTTGAACATGGAGTTCAGTTACGTGTTCAGAAAAGTTGACTAAGATTATCTAAATAACCGTCAGCTTGTGTAAAATGAGAATAAAAAAATTCACAGTTTAAATTCAGACAAAATTTCTTCATTCCATTCCACAAAGACGGTTCCGATCGATATAAAGGCCTGTGTTAATTAAAGCCGCACCCGAAGAGGTCGTTGATTGTGCGAATCACAGACGATAACCTCGATATCTTGACCAAAAATTAAGAAACATCAAACATCCAGTATCTCTAATTTTAAATTTGCCTGAAGCAATGTCTTTGTTTCTGTTTTATCGACCGAGTTCGCCAGGATCGTTCATTCATTCGGGATCACACGCATGCGTTATACATATACATAAAGTCTAAAAATATCGATGACGAGGCAAAGTTTGTATCACGTAAAATCCAGACGGTGTGTCCTTGCGTCTGGAACCAGCCAGACGAGCACAATACCTCATCATTGTCATCAGTAGCGCGAAGCAATGGGTGTGCTCCATGGAGACTGCGGTTCTCTCGTGTGAGAAATTTCGATCATGTTCGTCCAATTAATCGCACAATGATTATTTTGATAGGAAGAAATTCTTTCTCTATGTAGACGCTACGATGACGTAGAAAAAACCGTTTTAATCAGCCAAAAACGGCTGATATTCGTATTAACAATAAGTTTAGTCGATCTTCTCGACTTATTAGACAATTGAATTCAATTCAAAGCAGCTTTTTTTTTAAATTTTTACTCCGGTTCCAACATTCGGTGATATCGCGTCATGGCTTGCACCGATCGTGGTAAAGTATGAATAATTGTATGATCGTAGTCTTAGAATTAATTGAGAAAAAAAATCGAGACTATTGTATTAATTATCAATTATTATTCAATAATTCAAGAGATTTGACTTCGACAAAGATTTGTATATTCAATTCAAATTAATCTACTCAGTTCTTCGATCTGCGATAATTACCTGATTTCTTTTTCCGCTCTGTTATAGTTTGAATCAATGGCCGTGAAAGCTCAATTTTTCAGATTATTGTGAAAATTTATGTGGCAAAGTAGAGTGGCTTGTTAAAAATTAGAGATTGCAGAATCCTAGTTTTTTTATAGTTAATTCGGTGAATTTTTATTAGAATAATCAATTATCAGTAATTATTCCTCGATAATTGATTGATATAAACGAGAAATTCAATTTTTTTTTTCAGTATCCAGTAATTTTAATCACAGTTTTATTAATTATCTAAGGTAATTATTGACTGATATTTTCAGGAAGAGCTTGTTTGGCTCACATCGTATTCTACTCCATACAATTTTTTCTGATCGGCATGGCCTACGTCGCGATTTTTGGAAATTATGGAGAACCGGACGACAGTAATATGATCGGCAATAATCCAGGTGAGATACGACATCCAGATTCTCTCCAATTGAAACCGGGACGATTAATTAACGATCTTAAATTTTGTTCCAGGTCTCAGCTATCGACCACAACTTCCTGATAGCGAATTCAAGTCAGTGATATCGTTCAGGAGTCCAAATCGAAAGAGTTTCGGACCTTGGGTTGATTCTTTGGAAAAATTTCTGGAAGGTAAATGAAAAAAAGAGTCCTTTTCAAAATCACTAATTTAATTTGGCTGCTTTATTTATTATATTCTGCGATCATGAATGGAAATGTATTTTTAATAGATTGTTTTTTTTTTTTTCGAACAAGAATGAAACGATATTGAGTCATTCATGAAGCCTGCAGCACAAACTGACCGTACAGGTCAAAGAACCAAAGTCTAGATTTGATCGCATGAAGATGACCCGACCAAACTGGATGTCACTGCTTACAATTTGATCATATAATACGAACTATCCAGACTCTTAATTCGTCACTATCAAAGAATTACTTGATTACTTTCACACGTCAGTTTTAATAAAGCTATAATTCTGACTCGTACCGATAATCTTGATCCCAATGAGTCGAGAATTGATGCAAAGTGATTCAGTATCGATAGTATGAAGTTGAAGAATTAATGTTAATTACATGTTCCAGAATACAGACAGCCCGGATTACTTCCTGGACGGGGTCGCAACATCGCAAATTGTGACTATAACCAACCACCTGGCCCAGGTCAAGTTTGTGACGTAGATCTCAAGAATTTCGAGCGTTGTATCAAAGAGAATTCTTTCGACTACCACAGAGGCTCTCCTTGCGTTTTCCTCAGGCTCAATATGGTTGGTCCAGTGAATTAGGTCAAAATATAGCGAATAGAAAAAATAATAAAAGTCATCATATCTCGACAACTATTGATCCTATCGTCATGGAGGTTAGTATAAAAAATGAAGCTTACCCAATTCTCTACAAGAAAGGTTTTATACATTTTTCTCGTATCTTCGATAGTTTGTCTCCAATACACCGGTGAATACGTAGATAATTCTCCCAAGGTTCTATACCGAGTCGATACTTTCAGCCCTGTATTACACAAGAACCATGGAAGATATCGAAAAAATGTATTGAACCTTTGTTGTAGGAAATTTTATAATCTTCATTTTTTGTAATGTCATCCGTGACGATAGGATCAATGGTTGTCGAGATATGACGACTTTTACTAGACTGATTTGAATTCTTGCCCACAGCCAAAGGGCTGGAAGCCGATTTTTTACAACGAGAGTAAATATCTGCCTAATGAGATGCCCGAGGACCTCAAAAACCACATAAAAGAGATCGAGATTCATAATCCTCGCGAATTAAACACCCTTTGGGTATCCTGTGAAGGTGAAACAACCGCGGATAAGGAATTCATCGGTGTTCTGCAGTATATTCCGAGGCGAGGATTTCCGGGATTTTACACACTCAACAGAGAAGCTGAAGGCTACCTCGCTCCTCTCGTCGCCATCCATTTCGAAAGACCGATGAGTAAGTTGAATATCATCAATTGCGACGGTTTGGCAAAGAAAAATGTAACAATATTTTACATTTATAATATTAAAAAAAAATAAAAGTTGAAAGTAGAATCGAGACTTTCGAAATCAAATTTAATATCCATAAAAATGATTCCAGATGGATTTTTGATAAACATCAAGTGCAAAGTTTGGGCTCGGAATATCCAACACGACGCTGATTCTTCGATGGGAGGCGTAAAGTTTGGGTTGATGGTTGATTAGGTAATGAATCTCTACTGATTATCGTACGTCTATTCCTACACATTTATTTTTCATATTTATATACACGATAATAAAAAGTTTTATTCAATAAATTTTTACATTATTAATAAAATTGTATCATTGCGATCCACCGTCGACTGATACTGAGCTGTCTTGTTTTTTCATTCCAAGAATCGAAACTCGGGGGAATCAATTTCAAATCTAGTTCCGATAAGGGAATTTTTCATTTTTCCATTCAAACAAGTATTAAGTACTTTGGTACTTGGATAAGCATCAGTCAACACAGATTTAAGGCAGTTTTATCCGCATCTCTTTTCCACGATAGAAATTTATCTCCTTATTAATTATTAATTATTAATTATAGTATATGTACAATTTTATGGAATATGATTAATATTCTAATCCAGAGTTAATTGCTTACACTTAATAGTAGCCAGTACGTATCTAATTATACCTTTGAGGTACGATAAGTAAGTATGTAATAAGTAAGTAATTTGTTACTAACGACTCAAAAGACGAGGCATAACAAAGAGGGGTAATGGAAGAATACAGTAAAATGGAACAGTAAAAAAAAAAGAAAGAAGATGGAATCGATTTCTTTGTCACTTTTCAATTAGAGATACTTTTTCTATCATCAACGTTTTTTTTTTCCTTCAAGCTGAATCAAATAAATAATTGAATTACCACGATCGTGAGATCAAAGGATCATTCAGTCATCGATCATGAATGCAAAGAGTACGGATCCTTCCCGACCCAGTCTTTTGTCGCTGTAACGGATGTTCTTTGCCCAAGCTCGACATTCGACGTTGATTATAACGTTTCCTGTTTCAGAAGAGATAGAAAAGACATTAGTGTTGGCTTCGAGTTCATCAATAAAGTGGAATCGATGAAAAAATAATACGTTAATTATGTAATGGTTGAAGGCTGAAAATTCTTGTTCTTTTTGAACCTGCACTTACTTTGAGGCCTCAGGAAGTGCACTGCTACCAATGGACTCAGGTAACCAGGCGTGTTTGTGTACGGATAATAGTATCCTGGAAAACCACCAACTTTTGGGTAATATTCAATGTCTCCGATGACCTCGCGATCGGCTGGATTTTGACCATCGCAAGTGACCCACACAGTGTTCAACTGTAATTCATAAAAAAAAAAAATTGAAAACTTGAACATGAAGTATGATATTCTATGACTGAGTTTGAAGGATCATTTTTTCAAGGATTTAGTAAATTTACGTCAGCAAATTCCATACGTTCTAATAGAACAGAATCTTATCTGTAATCTTCTAAAACTATACGATAAAAAGTAGGGCAATAAACTATGAAAAATCTTGGTCGAATTAAGTTTCGTAATTCTGCTTGTTAACCCAATTATAGTAGAGTGTTCAGTTTTTCTCTGAATTATTATCAATTTTCCACGATTTCTTTACTAAATACTGAAGATTAAATTTGAGACACAAAAAGAAACTTTATTCATCCACTGCACCTATAATTCTCTAATTATTGGACTGATTGCCAAAGGATGACCTGAAAAAAGTCTTGTATAAATCTTTCGAATACTTATTTGGTTGATGACTGATTTTTTTTCAACAAGTATATATTGAAATGCTTCTTCATTTATTGAACCATATATATTGATCTAGGCCATATCCTATATCTTGCTTCAACAATACTGCGACAGACATGGCCTCTGTATCATAAAGCAACGTGACGTATGTCAAAATCTAGTACCGTCAAGTACTATAAGCAAAATTTGTAATCAGACTTTGTGGATTATGACATAATCTGAGTAACCGTGATTTTTGATCGCGATGAGCTAGAATCTGGCCCAAATTACCGCGTTTTTGACCTAAGTAGCCAAGATTCTGACCTAAGTAGCCGCGTTTTTGACCTAAGTAGCCAAGATTCTGACCTAAGTAGCCGCGTTTTTGACCTAGGTAGCTATGATTCTGACCTAAGTAGCCGCGTTTTTGACCTCGATGATTGAGGTATCATAAATATTTCATCGATCATACTCACCGTCGTTGAATCGTTCGTCGACCTGATATGATCCGTAAGGTTTTGCGGCATATCTAGAGGCAGAGGAGACTTGTTGTCGTAGTATTTTGGAACCCATCCATATATCTGTGGATAAAATCGTGATAATAAAAAAATTAAGATTCTTATTAATGATGCAAAAAAAAAAAACTACTATCTTGAAGAAGTCTTTTTGAAATCTTGATAAATAATTGATAGCATTGATTAGAAGTTCGATTAAAAAAAGGCCCCATTCTTCTTGAGGTTCTTGACGATTTTTTTTTCATTATTGTTTTCATCTTGTATACAAACCTTGTTGAGTTTCAGAAAAAAACACGGTGCTGAGTTATTGTACCCGTAGCTACCACCGGGCGAACAATCCTTCCACCCGGTGACGTCAACGACGCAGACTTTACCGGGTTGCATAGGATACGAGTCGCTGCAAAATTGCTGATTCGTACCCTGCGTTGATAGCAGCGATCTGTTCATGTAGACTGTAACGAAATTTCCAATGAAAATGACACGTCAAATTTCCAAACGTTATTCACTCTTGTCGTAGGTCTAATCAATTACATCATGTCTCGGATTGCATACAGAAATCTGAGAACTTTATCAAAGTCAGCATGTAATCGAAGAAGTAAAAAATCTCGATGTGTTTTTAAATCAAGCAAAACATACCGCTTTGAATTTTTACCAAGAATTTCATAGTCAAGAAACAAAATGGCGTCGATTAGTTTTAGATAGATTTTTTTTTTAATGTTGCAAAAATCAATTTGGATCAAACTTTTTTTGGACGCTTTTTTATTCAGTGCCTCGTAACTCGACGGAGAAAAATCGTAGAGCAGAAGTTGAAAACGGAATTTCAAGAGAAAATCTTAATCTTGAAATTGTTCCTTTTCAGAAATTCGAAAAAAAATTCTCCCGTCCCATACATCAGTTGGAAATTCGAGTTTAGTTTGACAATCCGTCACTAGTTGCTTCAAAGTGGCATAACTTCAAAACGTTCGAGTGTAGACTCGATATCAAAAACGCATTTTGAAGCTGACATTCCAAGCTTCAAAATGCCTCCTCAAACATCCGTCTAGCTAAATTCTTCGCGAAGTTAAAGAGCTTTCAAAACCTACGTCATCTTTCACATTATTCCTCGATTTTACTGGGAAAAAATGAACAACCAAAAGCTAGAAGTGTATCAGAACAAATAATTCCGGCTTTTGAATGAATATAATTATCTTTTTTTCTCGAGGATATGACTCAAGTTATTAAAAGTATAAATTTCGGTGCTAGTATGTATGTAAGTGAGTATAATAATCGGCGGAAGCGTTTATGGCAGTGGTGCAGTCTAATTGTGCATTCTGACGATAAGTTGCATTATTGTGCGGTTACCCTTTATTGACTCGGACACAGAGACGCTGCAGCCCGTTGGTAATATAAGACCGGACACCGAGAGCCGCGTACACACGACAAGGATTAAATTAAATTGAGGAATGAGGGAGATGAAGAGAGAAAGAAGACAACAAGATAAGAAGAATGACCCTGGCGAGGTTCCGTTGCACTTCAATGCTCACAGTCATTATCGTCGTATCGGTCACATGAGACATTTTCTTATCCTCTCATTACACACACACACACGAACACGACGAAGAAATTTCATTCGTCGAAACCGATCAACTATAACGATAAAAAAAATATCCCATTACCATCGAGAAATTTGTCTATCCTTTTCGTCCAAACTTCAACTGCGGTTGCGTTAGTTGCGTTGTACCACACCAAAGATCCTTCGTCCGTGTTATCTGATATCGGTCGAAAACCGAGTCCTGAAATTTTTAGGATTATATTCTAGATCGTCGAGGGATTGATCGCTCTTTTTATCAATCAAAAATAATTTTTGTGTTTGCAATCTTTTGTATTCATTCAATTTTTTAATGGAAACGATCGAGTGGAATGTGAGACTCATTGATTGTCGTGGATGGAATTCCGAAAAGCAAAGTACATCGAATGAATCTAATTGGAAGATTTTTTGACGACTGTTTTTTGCTCATTTCGTTTCCTTTTTAGAAAGAGGAAAAATTTGGAAGATTAAAAACTTGATTGAGAGAAGAGAGAGAGGGAGAAAATATGAGGCACAGACAGCACGTGAGTTTGTATCTCGAGGTGCATTGCCTCAGTGTCAAGTGTCAACTACTCATTCAATTGACACGTTGAACTTGCTCGGATAAGTGAATCTCTTTTATTGAGAATAATTCTTTTATCAAGTGCAGTGTAATGTGCCTTTACTCACGTTTATTGAATCGGTTCGCAATATTGACAACGAACAATGGATATTAACGATCAACGAAGTTTCAGAGAAATTTTCATAAACATTTGAATATTTATAGCATCGTGAAGATCAACAAGATTTGAAAAAATGAAGAGATTGTGAAAAATTAAAAATTTTTTTGCAAATTGGGTATTTTAACAGTATCTCACCAGGACTGGTGCCAATGAGGCTTTCCTCAAGTATCCATGTTGGTCTCTGAAGATTTATGCTCAGCATTAATCCTTTGTAACAAATTGCGCATAGTACTGCCAAAACGCTGAAGAATACCAGATAGAAGAGACCAACGGTTCCTGCAATTATCAGAATCATCAATTATCGTCAGAAAAAAATTTAAATTTCTACAATCGCTTGTAAGAATCTCGCTTCACGTTCAGCGAAGTTGGGATTTTGCCAGTTATGTTCAATTCCGTAGGTTGGATTCTGAGAACCTCTGTATAATTTCATATCCTATGTGACATGATTAGCTGTCATCAAGTGGTAGCAACTGTGTGTAGCGTAATTAGATTTGAAAGTGCCTCTGAGAATCCGAGATTCGGCAATTAAGCGCGCTTTAGGAATAGAAAATGACCGAGTACACATTTCCGTTACGAATCAGGACATGATTGTTTGTGCGGGGAGTTCATGGAATTGATAAAATCAAATATGCAGTTACTTTATCATATTATCTATCTACTCGAGCTGCTTTGTCGAATGAATTATCACAGGACTTGAAGAGTCTAGAAGACGAAACACTTTCTACATTCGAAATTGATGAACTTGATGAAACTTGAGATAAAATTATCCAACTGAGACTAGATAAGAGAATTCAAGTACAGTTTCCCTTCATTGAATAAATAAATAATTGTTCAACGTGTGTTTAACGAGTTGTTACTCAAGTACTTCATCCATACATACAGTTCGAGTATAACAAAGGTACACATGGTGTCTCAAAGAAGTTCTCAAAAGGCTCTTCAAAGACACGAGGCAGTGTTAAAAAGTTGGACAAACGAATACCTTCACGCCAAATTTAATTTCAATAGAAATATCACCGTCTAAAACTCGTAGCTCTTTCATGACTGATCTTCTAATTTTTCCATTAGATTGAAATAACTACTTTTGCCTTTTGTGAAAGATAAAAAACCAGGTCCCTTCAAACTCTACACATGGTTGATTATCACCTTGACGTGAGGAAATATCGTACAGAAAGATAAAAGATCAGACAACCTTAATGTTGTACTTGTAGTTTTAAGTATTGTATACTTTAATGATTGTGATGACGATATTTCATGTTTGTTGCGAGTAGTACACAAGGTATGACTTTTCACATGCAGATATATGAAGCTTGATTATAGAAAAAAAAACATCAACTTGTCATAGAATATCGAGTATCTGTGTCACTAACGTAATAAAGTGTCACCTTACAATGACGATCGCGTCGATATTACGTGATCGATATTGCGCACGCGATAATTCAATGGCTTTCGTTTTTTTTATATCAATATAATCTTATTATGTGTACATACAGGAAAATAGATCATCTTTATATGGTCTTGTTATCGACGTGATCAGATTATCACTACAATATTGTATTACCATCTTCCTCATTCTTTTTTTTTCGAAACGTTTTCTGTCAATTTTTCTATACCTTTATTGAATATAAATATTCCTAAAATTGAATCTGATGGTTTTTGGTCCATGAAATCAAATTTATCCAAAAACTTAGATTCAATTCTCAAAATGTTTGTCAATTTGTTACAAAAGTCATGCAAGAGAATTACAATTTTTTAACAAAAAAAAGAACACACAATCGCATTTTAATTTTACGAAGTATATGAAATTTATAATAAATTATCTAATATTCTTTTGACTCATGTATTGGGAAATTTCGGAATAATCGAATCAATTTTTAGTTCAGACTAGTTTAGTTTATCTCTCATTTAGTACATTTTGAATGTGTTTGAAATATTCGGTTCCACTCATTTCTCACTGTATCACACAATTTTTATACAATTATTGTTAATTGTTACTTATGGGTAAATTTTTAACGAACGAAAAAATCATCCTCATTGCAAGTGTCAGCTGATAGGAATCTCAGAATTCGACCAGCGTCCACGTCTACTACTGATTTTTCATCGGCTATAAATAATCATCGCATCTATTTCGAGTCACACGTTGGTGTACCGTCAGGCGTGCACTACCTGACCGTTTTCTCTGATCAAAAACAAACTCGCTAGTACCAGAAAACCAGTCCATGATCCTCTATCTCAAATTCACACGAGTCGTTATCAACCTCCGAAGTTTAAAACGAAAAAAAAGTCTCATAATTACCCCAACTCGATCTCGTTCTTCCAAAAAATTGCCCAGTCGATGGATCGTAGATCGCGGTTCTGACTGCTTCCCAACGCGATCGTTTATCAGGCCTCCTTCGGTCGTCGAACTCATAGACACCGTTTTGGACAAGCTTGCCTGGAACGCTCATGGCGTTAATGAGCAAAACTCGAAACGGGATCGAAAAAGAAAATCGATTCGCGAGTCAGAATCCTAGGGGTTCAACGGTGACCGATGATCTCATGATAAGCTCCGGTCATTCCGGAGAGGATAAGCTCCGAAAATTCGCACCGCACTGGCCCAACGGATGTCGGACACTTACTGCCGGTCGTTGGAGTAGTCTCAGACTGTATCAGGCCGGCCTCACGTGCCTCGCGAGTCGAGTTCGAGTAGCAAAGTGGTGCCCAGTGGCTTGAGACAACCGTATGAATTCGCAGCTGGTATCCACTCGCTGGTTGCGAACCATCACGACTTTTTATCAGGGTCAGACGCGATACGCGTCTCATCCTCTCTCTTTCTACTTTGTGCGGTTTTCAATATCCGTAAATAGTGTCGACACTCTGATTGTCAGAGCATTCATGAGGCAAACCGAAATTCGAAGAAGCACCTCGAAGCTGCTTTTCAGATTTTATCTCTGATAGTTGAGACCACTTTTCACACTTGTTTGATTTTTTTCTATGCAGTCTCCGACGGAATTTTTTGAAATAGATTTTTTTCTACTTTCATGATGAATAGATATGACAGTTATTTGAATCGTTATAAATTATAAGTACCAGATGATTCGAAAATCTCATCAGATCCATGAAAACGATATCGAAATCCAAGGGATAAATTTTTGGATCGACAAGTGAATTCTAGAATTTCGAAGAATTTAGATGGATTTTATGCACCGTACGAAACGAGATACTGAAGAATCAATTTTTTGTATTAGAGAACCGAATACTTTGAAACAAGTTTTTAAGAATTCTAAAAACTCGGAAAGTATTCTGAAAATGATCAAAGACTCCAGATAGATAGCAGGTTGAGCAAATACGAGTATATCACCTGTATCAGTAATCATACAATTCATTACACAAAATTCTACGCCGAATATCGAACATCGAAATGATTTTTGTGACATTGATTCTTCGAAACAGCAGAAGAAAACAATATTAAGTCTTGTCATAGGCAAATTTTTCAGTTCACACCAAAGTTTCTATCCAGTTTTAAAGATTAGAATGACAATTCGCATGAATTTACATGAGTGAAATTATGTATGTGACTGTGTTTTGTTTGTTTCGTTTTATTTTGCATAACAATTATTCGCGGTACCAACCAGTGAAAGATAAAAGATACAAGAGAACAAATTTCGGACTAGATAATTGACTGGTACAAAGTTATCGATAGAGTAAATTTGTATTCGATGAAGCTTCAGCTTTAATACACTAATTTCAGGAAATGAAAAATTATCATAGAGACGATAGATAATTCCTAGAGGCAAATATTGCGTCACACTTACGACCGCACAATTGCCACGCACTTACAACCGATCCATACAAGAGCTGAAAAGTCTTGAGGAGTCTAAAGTCTTCTATGTGGTAAATAAAAATGTTCGCACCTCGGTCTCCCACAGCGGTATAACTACTTGCCTATCATTATCTGAAATTCTAAGGAATAACCATTCCTCACGTTGTTTCGAGCCCATGCCGTACATTCCACCGTCAAAAGTCTGTCAACTGAAACAAGTATCAATTCCTTGAGAAACATGACGAGATAAGATCGCCAAGACTTGCCTGATAAATTCTTGAACTGCAGGGCAACCAGTGGCGACATGTGGTGCCTGTGGCCGAAATATGGAAAGAAAACAAGCGGAAATCCGGGTTTCGGGATATACGCTATATCCCCAATGTGATCCACGTCCACAGGATCAGCTCCAGCACACGAGAACCAGACGCTGGGCTGATTTTGATGACAGGGGAAAAAGATTAACGAGTAGACTGTTGCAATTTTAACAGATTAAATCTGACAAGAAAATCATATCCGGCATGGCTACATTGTTGTCTGGATAATCAAATGTTAAACAATGCAAGTTTCACCTCGGTAGACTGCCTAACGATCTTCTTCAGCCACTCCGGCATCGCTGATGGCAGATCGGACGTTGCGTTGTAGCAATCAGGCACCCAGTGGAACATCTGATGATTGTTTTAATCGTCATTAGACTCTTATCTCGGAGCATCTTGTCCGCAAGATCAGACCATAATCGTACCTTGTTGAAAGCTATTATCACACACGGCTCCCCATTCGTGTATCCGTAGGGTGGTCGACTGCACTGTCCGAGAGTGCTGACGTTGAAAAAACAAGGCTCTGGTGTCCTAGCCCTGCCATTCTTACATTCGGTCGTATGTCGTAGCTTGTCCTCCGTGTATCCTAAGACCAGACACACATATCGATGGCTTAGTACTTATTTACATGAAACTAAAAAAACTGTTAGGATTCATCAGTATGCAAAACTGTCATAGAAATACTTTAAAAAATTGTTATTCGCCTAATTCTGGTCAAGTCCCTTTGGTCCACCTCACAGACCAACCTGAAGATGCTGAAATCTTATTGCACTCTGTAGTCTGATAACATCTTTCAGAAGCTGCTTCTTGATTGGCTACTTCATGATTTGAATTCAAGGATTGTAATCCTGATAAAATGATGTTATCAAAATCTTTCTGATCAGGATGAGCCAAGAAGATGAATTTACTGTCGGTCCTACTAACTTTCAAAGAACTCATCCAAAGCCTCGACGTATCTGATCGGCTTAGACTTGCTGCTCGTTTCGCTTATCCAAATTATGGGTGACGACATTGGCGTCAGAACATTTGGCTTGAAGCTCATTCCTGAAGAGAATAATAACATTTGAAAGATTGTTGATTAAAAATGACTCGATGGAATTTTTTGACCGTTTCAGGTGCGAGCACTGACCAGGACCTTCGTTCGCAGCTCTGGCCAGCAGTGGCATTTGGTTACTGGCGTCATTCAGAGACCTGACATTCCTTGCAACGAAAATGTAGGGCCTGTGCATCGATTGTATGTAGTTGAAAGTTATCCACATTTTGAAGGTGAAGAGGGAGAATATCACTCCGAAGAATACGACGTAGAATAAACCGACTTGGGCTGGAAATTGGGCGATCAGTGACGACCATGGATCGAAAAATGATTGAATATCGAGAATATCGAGATCCTTACCCCAACTTTTGCACGATCTGTCGAGGAACGTTTTTTTCTCGGGATTCCATATGAAGCGCTTCAAGTTTCTCCATGTGCCCAGGTCAGGTTCGGGCTTTCTACTCTCGTAATAAGCATCGTCGTGTTGTATCAGCATTTCCTTTGCACTATATTT
This sequence comes from Euura saliciscinereae, assembly GCA_018420115.1. Lineage (NCBI taxonomy): Eukaryota > Metazoa > Arthropoda > Insecta > Hymenoptera > Tenthredinidae > Euura > Euura saliciscinereae. The sequence goes on from JAFFZH010012386.1 coordinate 32,440, forward strand.
TCGTGCAAGCTACGTTGCGTCAGGTTATGGCACGGTAGAGGAATCGCTGCGAACATCGTTCAGATGCTGAAACAATCATAAGAGCCACGGCTTACGTTGTTTTAACTCCGTTTTCAAAAATTCCTCGTAGTCCAGTCGAAGGAGCAAAAATGGACAAATTATTCAGTTGAGATCTATGAATTGGTGACCTACTTCTTAGCCTACTATTGAACCCTGGGACGAAAAGTCCTGACCACTAACTGGACGGCTAGATCCGCCATCTTGAATGAAAGGTGCTCGAATTCAGTTTTTTCATCATATCTCGACAACCATTGATTCTATCGTCGCGGAGGTTATTACAAAAAATGAAGATTATCAAATTTCCTACCACAAAGGTGGAATACATTTTTTCCATATCTTCCATTGTTCTTGTGTAATACAAGGCTGAAAGTATCGGACTCGGTATAGAACCTGTGAGAATTATGTACGTATTCACCGGTGTATTAGAGACAAAGTGTCAAAGATACGAGAAAAATGTATTCAACCTTTCTTGTAGAGAATCAAGTAAGCTTTATTTTTTATTATAACCTTTATGACGATAGGATCAATAGTTGTCGAGATATGAGGAAAAGACTGAATTCGAGCACCTTTGATTCAAGATGGTGGATCGAGTCGTCCAGTGAGTATACAGTAGTTGCCAAGTCGAAGTTCTCTACCAATTTATAGATCTTCACTGATTAATTTTTCTATTCGCTTTATTTCGACCCAATTTGACTGGACTATTGTGCTTTTTTCCGTCGTCATCTTCCAAGCCATGTCGATGAACCGATATTTAGCTGGATCCAATGTCGTGGCTAGGCTTCAGAGCATCTGTTTAGAACTTTATCTGATACATTGAAACACGCCGACGTGACGTACTGGTCGACGAGTCACCAGGTTGATGATTAATTCATTCTTTCCACAAATCACATCGAGGAAATTCCCTTTCCGGTCTGTTCGTTGTGGTTTTGGATTTCGTCAGGAGAAGAGTGGCTCCCATTCCCGGAATATTCTCCGTTCGACCCGTTGCATATTATATCCAGTCTCGATTATGAAGCATGGTGTGGCTTGCGCGATAATTTCTCTGACCACATTTATATTCGATCTGGAAATACCTTTTCTACGGGAATATTATGTCGGTTTTACATTGTCGAGGAACATGGAAGTGGACTCAGACCAGACTTCCAGTCTGACCACATCGCGCGAGGATATTTTTTCCCTGTAACTTCAGCTCGAAAGTTCATTATTGAGTGACTAATGATCAGTTTGACGTTTGCAACTCGATGCTGAAGAAGAATTTCAAGATAAACTAAACTGGATGAAACACAGTCGCACGAAAATCATGACGAATCAGCGAGGAACCTCGAGACGTGTGGGTTGGCTTGCCAAAACGCTGATCACGGTCTTCAGCACTGTTCTTTGTGCTTCGGAGTCAAGAACTGTACCCACCATTTCGAAAATTGGAGCCACCGTGAGTGTTGCGAATCCCAAGACGAAAGTCCGATTAGCATTGATCATTTTCTGGTCAACTAGATTTCTTGTGATTTGAAACAGTTTCGGTACCGTCATTCAGAGTCTTGATCGTACGGTGAGAGGTTTTTATCTGGTTCCAGAGATACTTGGAAGAGTTTGGATATCTTCCGCGCGTCAATTCAACGAGTGGTGAAATCGTGTCGGAGGAAACATTAGGAAAAGCCATTTCCGAGTTCCAGTCATCATCGGGGATCGATGTCACCGGTAAATACGACGATTCTGATATTGAATCGATGAATTATAGACAGGAGAATTTATGCAAATTCATTTTTGTCAACTGTAGGTAATTTGGACGGTGAAACGACTCGTCTGATGACGATGTCCAGGTGCGGGAACGCGGACAGAGCCCAAAACGTCACGTACACCAGGTCAAAGAGATTCGTAATCTCAAGCGAGCTCTCAGGTATGTTGCAGCATGGTGCATGAAATTGGATAGAAGATTGGTACTCTTCGGTCATTCGGCGAACTGTCAGATGTGAATTAATCTGCAACCTCATCTTCATCTTCATCTTCATCTTCATCTTCATCTTCGTCTTCATCTTCATCTTCGTCTTCAACCTCGTCTCCATCTTCATCTTTATCTTCATCTTCATCTTCATCTTCGTCCTCATCTTCATCTTCATCTTCATCTTCATCTTCATCTTCATCCTCGTCCTCGTCCTCATCTTGATCTTGATCTTGATCTTCATCTTC
>JAFFZH010012386.1:34693-46292 GCA_018420115.1 Euura saliciscinereae
CCTCATCTTGATCTTGATCTTGATCTTCATCTTCGTCCTCATCTTCAACCTCGTCCTCCTCTTCATCTTCATCTTCATTTTCATCTTCATCTTCACCTCTATATTGTGACCACGAGTTTAAATTATTTTCAGTAGGAAATTCAGTTCTGAAGAGGCCGATGACATACAAGGTGTACAAGTACTCTACAAAGCTCAGCCGAGATACCGTCGACGAGACAATGGCCAAGGCTTTTGGAATCTGGATGAAACACGCAGACTTGAACATAACGGAGGCGCTTCGTGGACGGGTGAGTGAACCTCGGTACCTACTGTAAATTCTGATCATGACGATGAATGATGATTATTGACCTTCGTTAATCAGCCCGATATATGGATATGGTTCGAGCGTGGAAACCACCAGTGTCGAAATGCCTTCGACGGTCCTCTAACAGCCAATGGGAGATTCAACACGCTGGCTCACGCCTGGTCAGTAACGTCACGATACGTCGGTGTCATCCACTTCGACGATGATGAACGATGGAACCAAGACAATTACCTCGGGATCAGCCTCCTCAGGGTTGCTGTACACGAAATTGGTCACGTTCTGGGCCTCGATCACAGTTCTAATAACGAAGCCATCATGTACGCACATAACCGGAAGGACCTGGGAGCCGAGCTTCATCAGGACGACATCAATGGCATACAGGTGAGTCGATACCCGATCTCTACGATCAAGAAAATGCTGACAACTTTTTATCCAATTGCAGTGGCTGTACGGAAAGAAACCCAGAACTGAATATCGCAACTATAACGTATCGTCTGAAGCTAGTCTGACCATGAGCTCGTCATCTGCTACAATAGTCAGTATTTTTAATAGATTACTGTTATCATCGGTGTATCTCTTGTGTCTGCATCACGTCATCCAATTCCATCTACCCGGGTGATCAGGATTTGGGTTTGCAGCTGAATGTCACGAGACACAGACTATCCTCGAATCCAATAGGACTGAATCTAGTTTAGTTATAAATTTGTAAACATAAATAGTATTTATGATTGAGTCAGTTGTGGACCAACGATTGATTGTAAATTATGATTGTGTAAATAACTGAAATGTGTATATAAGAATGAATAAACCGGGGCAGAACGGATCATGTAATTCTACAGATTCAAATACTGACTTGGAAGATTAGAAAATATTACCTGGTACCTTGACCTTCATAATGACATAATGACCACGATTTCTGAGTTAGGATGTTCCTTTTTTTTCAAATTAAAGCTGAAATCCAATCTTCTAAACCACGACGAATTCCCGTAAATTCAAAACCTGCCTGACTCTTTGAAATAGTGAAGAATCCTCGAATTAGATAAGTGAAAATGTATGAGGATGAGCTTGAAAGCCACTCGGCAAACATTGCAGTATGTTGAGTTGCCTATCTTCAAGGGTGACTCATGTGGGATGACGAAGTATGCGAGTAAATCTAATCGCAAGCAGATTATCAGTGCTAGCATTCATTATCTTGGTCCAATATTTCGGTGTCTCTAGCTTCATCAAATCTGCTATTGCTTCAAAATACTTTCACTTGACTCTATGAAATCCCATATAAGAACAACCAACTAGCATCCGGAGTAAAAAGAGAACCTCATATTCCGATTGTCACGATATTGCAAATAGTAACAAATGCAGTAACTGGAATTGAAGTGAAGAAAGAGACGCGCTTATACTGGAGGAAGGAATGAATTACTGGGATCGTTAGAAACTAATCTGAGGGAAAACTAAGCTGAGTTGGAAAAATCGTTGGAAAAACATGTGGAACACAAACATTCGAGGAGCTCAAGATGACCTACCGAACGTTGGTTGGGTCATGTGCGAGATGATTAATGTCCGACCAAGGTTATCATACAATATCATATCAAACACGTCATATCGTTACAAACACTGCAGTCTCACCAAGGGATTTCCGTATCCGTCTAGGGTGTTTTTTCTTTTTACGACGAAGAAAGTTCATCCATCCTGAAGCTGTGGCTCTGCCACAAAATAATCATATCTCTTGGAATATTGTCAAATTTATTGAACTTATAACGGTTTTAGGGTCTTGCGTCATGTTCATCCGATTGAATAATCATCTTAATTATCAGAAAATCAACTTTAGGGGATGATAATAGAAAATCGAAGACTCTAGGTCAGTCTCAGAACACGGAAAAAAATACTATCTATTACCAAGTGAATTTGATTTCAATCAGGTGAATGTATTAGTTGTAAATCATTTGATGAATGTAGTTGCATCTGAGGTTAAAATGGAATATCATTGAATCGAATAAAATACCTCATGGTAGAGTTGAATTGAGTAAACTTTTCTCACGATTGTACGACTCACTGTTGAAATTGAGACTGTTAAAAAAAAAGTTTGACTAGATAAAAATCAAACACGCGACTATATAATAACGAATGGCTTTCCAAAATATTGATCCTGCTTCAGAGTCAAAGAACTGATACCAGAATTTCGGAAATTTGAATCACGAATACGTTGATTTTAATAATTCCTCATCGGTGGCTTTCTACTCATTGAGGATCTCAGTGCCTATTATTCATGACTGCCTTCCAAATCGTATGAATGGTCTAAATACTCCGTTAATCGGCTCCTCTTCAGACTAGTCTACAGAATAGTCTGTGATCGGCTTCTTTTGAGGAACCCGTCAAAACTCCCCATAAAAAATTGCTATAAAAAAAATTCATATAGGTTGATAGGGTAAAAAATTGAATTTCCAAAGGATCTCAGTGCCCAGGTTCTATGACCGGCTTCCGAATTCGAATTGGACGTTCATAAATTATCTGAATACTGCGTAAATCGGCTACTTTCCCAGATTCCGTCGAAATTCCTCATAATAGTTGGATATTACAAAAGTTTAATGCACGTTAGAACGGTTTAAACATCCAATTTTTACAGGATCTCAAATCTCAGGTGACAGCACGCATTGACACCTCGTTATCGTATTACGACCATTCGGGTTTTAGAAGCGAGTCAAGCGAGTGATAACGACACGTATGCACGAACGCCTCGGAGTTTCTTATCAACGATTAAAAGTCACAATGACTCGACTTGGCAGCCAACTTTGCCATCATGAATATGAATATGTTTGCAAGCCCCAGTTCCCTCGTTTGAAAATGTCATTCTACCGGTTTTACTACTTTTGACTGATTTTTTTCGTAGACAAATTTTTTAGTTGTTTTTAGGACTCGAAATTGGAAGAAATTTGGGAGCATCATCAAAAAAATTGGGGAGAATCGCAGATCATTTTTAGAAACAAATAAAAATTGGTCAAATGGACTTGCAGACCCCACGAGAAATTGCTAAAATTATTTTTTCCTCATTATTTACCTGCTTTACCTGCTTTTTTACCTGCTCTTTCCGCTCTGTATATCCACTTTACATTGTCTGTCCTATATTGATAAGGACACCTATGAATATTATCATCATCATTATTGTTATTCTCCCCACTGATTCAATTCCTGCACAATTACTTAGAACGTTGGAGAATTGTATGAGTAAAAAGTTGGCCGTATTTATCGTGACATATCGAGCCAGATGCTCAAACGGTATTACAGCTGCTGTTAATTGTGCTGTATGGATCGATTTGTCGATAGAAGAATACGTACTGGAATATTATAGTCATTCCAACAATTACCTCGAAATGAAGACTCCCGGAGCAACTATTCAGACCGTGTTATTCCTGTTGAAGATTGTTTTCTGTATATGCATCCGAATTCCTCAGTCCAGACGACCTAACATCGTCGTCATAATTGCTGATGATCTGGTAAGATATAATGTACTTTGAAAATAATTTGATACTTTCCGTCAATTGTTTTTTATTTTGTAATTTTTGAACAATATGACTAGACTCGAAGTTAAACCTTTTTAATGTTACGGTGGAAAGCCTGATTTTTTGTTGCACAGACACAAATCGTTGGTCATTTTTTTTTTTCGATATTTTGAACCGTTATATTCGATAAAAACATTTTTCGAAAAAAAATTGTACTCTTTGTTAATGGTTTCCGATCAAATGACCAACTCTTGTGCGGCCGACCATCAGATGGCTTTTTCACTCGGTTTGATACCCACGATTGACTTATTATTACAATAAAATTGTTGATATTGTAAAATTTGCTCGAAAAATGACCAAAAGAGTTTGGTTCTCAGTTTTAAACTTCATCTGGGTTAGATGTTACAAGAGAAATTCTTTCTCAACCGAATGTGAGACCAATTTGTTACCTACTTGAAGAAAAGTTGTTCCATTGTCTACAAAAAAAGTCAAAATTGAATCAAAATTGATAATATATAATCATTTATAATTTTATATAATTACATTCGAAGATGTAGGTAATAAATAATTTCTATCCTGGCTTACAAGTAGATGAACATTTGATGATCTCCATCTGTTCAAACACTTTAATGAATGTCAATGTATACCATAGCACAGCGTTATTGGGTCACGCTCAACTCCAAACTTAACACAGACTTTTAGCATTGACACAGTGTGCGAATGACTCTCCCACATGCGCTGGCAGTATAAGTACTCTAAAATTCTCTTTTTACTTCTCAATCACCTTTTCCAATTATCGAACACGTTTACCAAATCGATGGAGCAACAGATTCCAGCAGATGATAATAACTGAACCAACTGGCTTATACCTTTTATATCCTATCCTTATACCGATCTGATCATCAATTGATTGACCATAAACATCCAGGGCTGGAACGACGTGAGTTTTCACGGATCTGATCAGATCCCAACCCCGAACATCGACGCTCTCGCATATGAAGGGGTGATACTGAACCGTTACTACGTCCAGCCGATTTGTACACCGTCAAGAACGGCCTACCTCACAGGACGCTATCCCCTTCGCGCCGGTAACATTGACATACGAAGTTCTGGTTCAGAGCCAGAGCAGCCTAACCCACATTGTCGATAAGGTTCAGTGTCTGGCACTGAACCCTTAATTTATGATCGACGAATGATGATTCGAAATTGTTCCATCGCCATCGTAGGGATGCAGGGGTTTCCTCTTCTGGCTGGAGAACGACGAGGAATACCACTGGGGACCATCCTGCTTCCGGAACACCTTAGGAATCTGGGTTACACGACCAGACTAGTTGGAAAATGGCACGTTGGGTACTTCTCGAAAGGCCACACCCCGGCTCGCAGGGGATTTGATTCCTTCTTCGGGTACTACAGCGGGTACATCAAGTACTTCGATCACACCATCAGGCAGGATGTGGGTTGAATTAATATCGAGTTTACTGCTTCGTGTGAGAATCACGATGACTTGATCTTCTCTATGTTCTTCCTTGGTGCAGAACCAAACCGGATATGACCTCCACCGCGATACCCCGAGGAGATTCGACGTGGAATACAACAAGGAATACTTCACAGACGTGATAACGAAGGAAGTGGAGGAATTGATAAAGTCTCACGACGTTTCGAAGCCTCTTTACCTACAGGTTGCTCACCTCGCACCCCATGCTGGGGAGCCTGAAGAGCCTGTCGAGGTTTGGAACGTGACCGAGGTTGACGAAACCTTTGGTTACATCAAAGATGACAACAGGCGGAAGTACGCTGGTGAGACCGAAATTTGGACTCACAAAAATACACAGATAACGAATCGAGTCAATTGGTCCAGTAGCTTTAGAGAATTCTATACCACCATTGAAGTATGAAACACTGTCCAACTGTCCAGTTCAGAGTATAAACATATCATGTGGCCAAAGATGTGAGAACTTTCGTCACTGTATAGTTCATTACTTTCGAAAAGCAGTCTCCAAAGACTCAGGGCTACATATTAATCTCCTGATGCAGGCATGGTCGCCAGATTGGACGATTCGGTGGGACGCATAGTGCGAGCATTGAAAAATGCTAGGATGTTGAAGAACTCCATCATAGTTTTCACCAGCGACAATGGAGCTCAGACCGAAGGTATTCACGAGAACTTTGGATCGAATTATCCTCTGCGCGGGGTCAGTACTTGTCGATTCCTAATTTTCAAATCTGAAGAAGACTGAGTCATGAATAATTGGAACTTTCTTTGATGATCTTGAAATAATCTGTTGCAGCTGAAGTTCAGCATGTTCGACGGTGGCGTCAGGGGTGCTGCGTGCATATATTCACCCCTGTTACGCAGAACCTCGAGAGTATCCGAAGACCTGATGCACATCACCGACTGGATGCCAACCTTGTACTCCGCCGCTGGAGGGAATGTGGACGATCTTGGTGAAATCGACGGCTTCAATCAGTGGCCGACTCTGAGGAATGGGAAAAAGAGCCCGAGGGAATCGGCCCTTCTGAATATCGACGAAACTCTCAATGTATCGGGGGCCATTCATGGGAAGTACAAGTTACTCAAAGGTGGGTGATTCGCTTCTTCGTTGTGCGAATTCAGATTGACGCCTTGAGCAAAAGTGATAGATCCTTGGGGTTTTCGTCAAGCATCCGAAGTCAGATTTAAGAAATTCAAGATCGGGAAAATTGTCCGATCCGTATCAAGTTTGATGATATCCTGCAGGCTTCCAAAGTGAGTACACCGATTTCTACGGAGACAGTGGAATCGGAGATGGGTATCCACCGTACAACGCGAGTTCCGTTATCAACTCAGACGTAGGTCAGGCGATTGCTGGGATTTCTCGTCACTTTGCGACTCCGAAGCAGATAATAACGCTGAGAAATCGTGCGAAAAAAACCTGTCCTCCTTTCAGTAACTACGTGAACTGCACCGAAACATGTCTTTTCGATATGACCGAAGACCCTTGCGAGACTGTCGACATTTCTGCTCAGCATCCCACGGTGGGTTCATATTCTAACGGATACTGCAGTGAAATTTACTAACTATTCATTGAACTGGAAGAGTTGAAGACATTTCGAATGTCAGAATAGGGCCAGAAAAGAAAAAAACGTTCATTGGTATCTAATTGTTATTCCAGGTGGTCGATAGCATGGAGACTTACATAGCCTCGTATCTCTCATTTCTGGTTCCCCAATCGATTTCAGAAGCGGATCCAGCATCGTACCCGTCAAATTTTTGTGGCGTCTGGATGCCATGGGTGAACGATACTCACAACAGAAAGTGAATGGCGACGAACGTGAGAATTAAAAATTATGTTCTGCTTCATCGCTGTCATGATTGAGGAAAAAAAGTGTTAAGAAAAATAAGGATATTATAGGATAATTTCAGTCTTCTAAGAAATCCGATCTCAATCCAAGTGAATTTGGAAATGACGATTGGAATTGTTTCCTTTTTTTCAAGGTGAATAAACACCCGATTCATCATGGATACAGAATACATTGGGAAGAGATTGATGAACGACCCTTTTGAATATCTGCAGTCTCTTTCCCGGTTACGAGCATCAAAAATGATAATGAATAAAATTGCCACGTGTAAATATACATAATTTATTTAATGAAGGATATCGGAAAGATCGCTGATCAATTATGAAATGCAAGTTCAGTAACATCCTGTCTCATAGACACTTAATGAAATCACTGTCTCAATAATACTGGCAATTGTGAAAAATTTGTACACCCAAAGATTGTCTTCTAATTTCGGTCACTCAGCGGTGCCTTACCTCGAAAATCGCCCTTCAACTACAACTTTCATCTTACAATGTCAAATTTTTTGTTACTATCGTCAGCATATCCACCTGCATGGAACATAAGTATCGGATACGTGATCGGTAATGGAGATGATGAAAACAGAATTATGACGGTTCAACTGTGAAAATCCATCACTTCATTCGCACCGTTAGTGGTGCACATAGAACACATGGTTTTCGTACTGTCATGTCCGGATGGTAAAGGAAGTCAATTTCTTTCAATATGCCTACCCACAAACATTTCGGGTTGGAAATTAATTTCGAATGAAAAACCGCATGAATCATTACGTACTTCTTTCACACTAAAATTTCGTCGCAATGACTCTTTGTCAATAGTACTAAAGTAAGTGAATATATCGCAATTTGTACAGTCCGACCGAGTAATTAGTCACCGATCTCTTCGCAAAGTATCATCGATTACTGTTTTCCTTCTTTTTAATGAATCGACAGAAGCTAATTGCCTCTGCCGGTGCACCGCGCGGTCCGTCAGAGTCGAGGTATCATTGTCCTCGGAAAAAATTGTGATTAACTCCGCAGGATGTTGAGCTTGACGATTATTGCGGTCGCTTGCGTTACTTGGTTCATTCATCCTCACCGCGAACACGCGAAACCGTGTTCCGACTCACGCGCCTTACGCACCGCATGGAAGGTATTTTCCGCATGACAATAACAAGGGGAAATCTGCGGATCGGTTACTCATAGCTTGTAGTCCGAATTTTACCGCGTTATTTATTTATGAATAATGGAATAGAAACACGGTGAATAAGCGACCTAGAAAAGTCCAGGGCTACCAATCCCCGAAGCTGTATCAAATGTATCGAACTTTCGGTAATTTCGGAGGGTGAAAATGATTTTGGGTGATTAGTGTATCGATACGGAAAATTTATTCTCATTTTCCTTCCTTCTTCCTGGATCAAAGGACTGTTTTCATGCTGAAAAGCTCTGACCTACATTAGGAAACTCCACTTTGGGAGGGGATATGATTCCCTGATCATTAGTATATAAATCTCCAGACATCCTGTGTCGAATCATAATCAGATTCAGGGTGTTGGAGCAAGGTTCTCATAGACATAGACCGATTAACTAATTGAGACACATCTAGGTTCAGTCTTTAAGCAATCGACGCCATTAGTAGAAACAATTTGTCATTCGACTCTGAGTGGAGTTATAAAAAAGGAAAGTTTGATCCAGCATAAAAAAAACAGGATGATAATGACGACCGGAAGGCTCATCGCGCTCGCTTGTTGCACCGCCATTTTGGTTCTCGGGGTCGAAGCCGCGCCAAGAATCCCAACGGTGAGAAATCTTTTCTATATTCGTCCTGAGATAAGTGAGCTGGTAGTTTGAACTCCTCATCGATTCCAGCAGCCCTTGGAAGAGTCCGGGAATGAGCTTCGAGCCGATCTGAGAAGCGACGAAATTTTGTCCAATGGATTCATAAACGATATGAAAAAGCCGAGGTGCGGTGTCGTCGACGAAGTTGAACCCAACACTGGAAGCAGAACGAAGAGATGGGCTCCTCTTGGTAAGTTCATCATTGAGTAGAATGGACTGATTAGATTCAACATCCTGATTTTAACACTGAAGCAGACTTTGCACCAGTGAAACGTCCCTCATCTAATGTCATAGCCTGTGATGGGAAGCTTTCATGTTCTGACTCATCTTTCTCGTGTTTCATGTCCATCCTTCAGGTGACGTATGGACTAAGAAGCATCTGACATACAGCATCGTTAAACACTCCGCAAAGCTACCGGACAGAGACGGAGTCTACCGCAAGATCGCCGAGGCCTTTGCTACGTGGGCAAAGTACGTGGATCTGAGCTTCACGCGGGTATCCGGTGAGGAAGTGAGTCAAGATTGCCGCAGACGAGATGAAAATGGGAAGTCAGACCATGACCGTTGATTTCCTCCTCGGTTTTCAGGCTGACATTGTGATTAAATTCGAGAGCGGACAGCACGATGACGGCTCGGCGTTCGATGGACCTGGGGGGGCTCTGGCTCACGCTTTCAGTCCGGGAACTGGACAGGGCGGCGACGTTCACTTCGACGACGACGAGGACTGGGACTTGGAGAAACTCTACTACGTCGCAGTCCACGAGATCGGTCATTCCCTCGGCCTCGCTCATTCGAGTAGTATAGAGTCAACTATGTTCCCGTGGTATTCGCAAAATGCGGATGGCGAGCTTGGCGCGGACGATATCGCGGGCATCCAGGCTCGATATGGGGTGAAGGCGAGCTCCGGTACGGAAAAGAAGAATTCCGGTTCCTGTACAGACTTGAGCATCGACACCGTTTTCACTTCGTCGGACGGAAACATCTACGCTTTCAAAGGTGAGGCACTCCCGACTCACATCCTCGACCATCGTCATCATCCGAATGTCCTTTTCCAGGAGAGCACTACTGGAAGGTGACCAAGGACGGACATGCCGATGGGAGTCGGCGACTCATCAGCTCCAAATGGAAGGAGCTTCCCGGCGACATCGACGCTGCCTTTACCCACAACGGGAAGACGTTCTTCTTCAAGGTATGGTTGCGCTTGCTCGCTTGCTGGCGAATATTCTGACCTTGTTCTTGCTCTTTTCAGGGCTCGACCTACTGGACCTATGTCCGAGACCGGATGGTACGATCCGAGACAGAAATCAGTGCAAGATTTCCCGGAATTCCAAACGACGTAGATGCCGCCACGGTCTGGACCGGGGATGGGAATGTGTACTTCTTCAAGGGTTCTAAGTACTGGAGATATCAGCTGAAACGGAGACCCCACGTCAGCAGTGCCTATCCCAGACCCATAACCGACTGGCGGGGTCTTCCGAGCAGATTGGATGCCGCCGTATCCTTCGACGGCAACACCTATTTCTTCAAGGGTCAACGGATCTATGAATTCGACGACGAGAGATTCTCGGTGAGCATTTTATCGTTGCTTCTATCGACGGATCTAGAACGAACCTTGACTTCCTTAAGACTTCGATCATCACACAATTTTTACTTTCAGGTGGATTCGAAGAGCCCACAGACAATGAGTCCTGATTTTTTCGGCTGTTGAAGTGGATAGTAAAAGTCTGATTATAGTTTAGTGATCATATGATTCGATGTTTGATTGTGGATATAGATAATAACTGTATTTATTACACTGAACAATTATTTATCCTATTTATATCAACATGTGTAGCCTCAATTTATAGAAGTAGAAGATAAAAAGACGTAATCAGTTGTGATACATGGTCAAACTGTATGACCGACTCTGTGGTCACACAGAGTAAATAATCCTAGTAATAAATGTCCATTTGTACCTACCTCTGAATAGTCATGTGTACAATTATTGGTAACTCTTATTCCCTTGAACCGAACGAATTCTCTGAAACAGACAAATAACCTGATTAGCTGTTAACTCCCGTCATATAAATTAGTAGCACTCTTGGTCAACTAGCTTTTCGCTGAATCAACCAGCTGGACCATTTGCAGTAACATCTTCATACTTTGTCTCATTGTTAATAAAATTGTTTCCAAAATCTAATTATTCCATAATCGGCTCATGAGAATGTCATTAAACTCGTCATTAAATCATTACAATGGTTGCATGATTCTCTAGAATTCATAGCTTTACGAAAAACGAATGATATTTATATTCTAGAAAAGTTGTCATGTCGAGGTCAGCCGCGAACTGATCCTTTTTCGTCCTACATTTTATTTTTCGTAGAGATGTAAATTTTTTAGAATCATGCAATTTTCATAATACTGTTTGGGTTATGTGATATCGTGAGTTTTAGGAAAAGTTGAAACGAATCGAATAATCAATCATCGGCTTTCCGCACTAAAATGTTGCAATATCGTAGATACTCGTGTCCCGTCACCCCCGCGAATAAACAATAAACCAGTTTATTCACACTGCCGAATAGTAAACAACGAGTCATTGATTGATTCTTTCTTTTACCGTATAATATACAGGGTGAGTTATCTCCGGGTCTGAACGAGGGAGGGGC
>JAFFZH010012391.1:0-11810 GCA_018420115.1 Euura saliciscinereae
TATCTTTCAAGGGCAAATTCACTATGCTTATACCCCTAGGGCCTTTATGATGTCATTTATCTTTGAATTGTAAATAAATCAACAGCTTTCACCATGGGCCAAGCGAGCCAAGACTCTTAGACATTGAAAATGATTTTTCATTCACTTGGTTTTTTTTTTCATATCCACACACGCTTATTCGCCTCAACGATCGCGGGATAACTGACCATAATCCACATCCGGTGCTCTTGTTTACATTAAAACAAAAAACTTTCAACCCTTACATCCCTTCTATGATTTTAGAATTTCCTTTTTAATGTTCCTCAAAACGCCGTCTGAAGTAGGCATATTCTGCGATGTGCTACAACGAAGACTACTGGATATTTATCCGAAACTTCCAAAAGGTCAGAGCATTGATACATCCGCTACCTTCAACTTAGGACCAAAATCGATAAAATCTTACAGAAGACCAGCGAGAAAGCTTGTATGAGCCGAAGGACAAAATCGTGATTTCAATGCTGAATCTTTCCTCGCAAGTAAATGATCATAACGTTTTATTTCAGGGGTGACGGGGGGGGGGGGGGGGGGGTCGTTCCCTTAGTAATTGGAGAACTAGTGGACCGATAAAAAATTCGGAACAATGATTGCAGACTAAATCGTGTTTGAATTTCTACAATTCATTCTCGTGATGTGTTATGAACACAAATATTACATCATCCTACTTTAGAGTTTAGATTATGACTTATCGCTTACCGATCATAACAACATACTTTTTTTTAACGATTGATGACTTCTGATCCCTACAGACACGAAGCAAGTATACTCGGTGTCCCACCTGTGAAACTAAGAGTGGGATATCTATGCGTAGTCGTAATTCCAACCCGTTCCTAGAGATTCATAACGTCTTAAGTGGTCATGTATCGATGACTTTCACTAATAAACTGAACAGTGCTACGAGAGCCTGGCCGAGCTACGAGTAGAAAGATTGAAAATGGAATGGAGTTGTTTGAGGCTGTTGTTAGTGCTGTGCTGTTTGGTATATCGTTCGCAACCTAATGAAGGAGCCCGAATATTAGGACTGTTCGCCTTGCCAGGAAAGAGTCATTTCATCATGTTCCAGGAGGTGATGAAGTGTTTAGCTGATGCAGGTCATCAGGTCGACGTCGTCAGTCATTTTCCTCAGAAGAAACCGTACCCGAATTATACGGACGTTATCAGTCTAGAAGGAAAGAGTGCAGCTTTGATGAACAGTATTTCGTACCAGATATTGAAAACCGCCAGTGTAACCGTGTCTATGGGAGACCGTATTCAGAAAGTTGGAACTAATCCATGTTACTCACTAGATTCTCCAGAGTTACAGAAGCTAATCAGAAGTCCTCCAAATGATCCACCGTACGATCTCGTCATTACAGAGGTAAGGTGCACAGCATGTTTCAATCCCGCTTTTCATTCTGGGAAAATAATCGTCCAATTAATGGATTTCCAGTTCTTCTTCGCGCACTGCTACTTGGCTTTTGGACGACATTTGGGGGTGCCTGTCGTCGCAGTTGCATCTACATCAACCATGTCTCATGCTAATGAAGCATTCGGTAATCCAGCAAACACGGCCATAGTATCAGAGATCGCGGAACGACCGGTTTCTCCTATGAACTTTTGGCAAAGACTCAAAAACACTGTCTTTGTTGCTTATACGAACAAAGATATTAAATATCACATGGGAGCTCAGAACGACATTGTTAAAAAGCACTTCGGTCCTGAGATGCCTGACATTGAAAAACTGGAACGAGAATTGTCCCTACTTCTTGTCAACTCTCATTACATATTTCACGGAATCAGACCGATGACCCCGGCCATTGTGGAGGTTTCTGGTCTGCACGTACGTGACGATGGCACTCCACTCCCGAAAGTAAGAAAGCTGGACCCATTATACGTCTGTACACGCTGGTAATCGACGATGCAATTATTTTCGAATTTCAGGATTTGCAGAAGTGGTTAGACGACAGCAAGGATGGCTTCGTCTACTTCTCGTTGGGGTCGATGGCCAAATTAGAGTCATTCCCAGAAGCAGCTCTGGCCGAAATATACTCTGCGTTCGAAAAAATTTCACCAATCCGCATTTTGATGAAAGTTGCGAGTCCAAACGAACTGCCACCTGGCCTTCCAGACAATGTTAAGACATTGACATGGGCACCACAGGTCCAAGTCTTAAGTCAGTAATTATAGTATACTCTCTAGGAATGGCTAATCATGCGTGTAGTCGGCACTAGTCCATGAGATATTTGATAGAGCATTTGTATACAGGTGGGTCATAATCCCTTTTGAAACACGACGGTTTTCTGGATCGAATATATCCTGAAGCATGGAAAAGATGCGTTGCGATCTCCAGCCTTAAAATTGATGTGGTGGGAACTGGCTTTGCTCGACGTTTATGGCACCATAATAGCTGTGGTCCTTGTTTTCCTTTACGGCATAAAGTTAATCTTCTCAAAGATTATTGCTCGATTCGCAAACTCAAACAGAACGTTGCCACCATCCAAGAAAAAAAAATGAATCACCAATGAAATACTCCCTATGTCCAAAAGTGCCTTCTTTTGGAGGAAAAACGTTGAACGTACGGAGGTTTGTTAGTAACTGCATTCCAATTTGTTCAAGAATTGGTTTTTCAAAAATTGTTTGTACGTTATTATTAAACAAGCTGAATTCCAGATTTCGACATATTCAAGAATAATATGTTTCACAACGTAAATTTTGTTATACCGTATACCGTATGTTATACCGTAATTGAATCGAAATTACGTTACAATACATTGCATTAGAATACAATTACATAAAATAACATGAATGAATTTTTTCATTTGTTTTTAAACTGCCCTCTTTTCTTTCTACACATATTCTTTACAGTCTCATCTCAAATAACAATCATAAGTCCTTATGAACAGTTTCTACTCATTTTTTCTTCAAACAATTGACCCGCGGGTTCCGTAGATTGAATGATGGAATGCAGTGTTCGCAGATAATGGCCTCTCGTCAGACCACGTATGCCTTGTTCTCGTAGAAAATTCTTGTGGGTTCATGATCAGTGGACGAAGGAAACAGGACGAAGAAAAAAGAACAAAGGGAAGAAACAAAGACTGTGAGAGACTGAATGTGGAATGTAAGAGTGAAAGAGATCGTTTAAGAATTTATCATGAGAAAAATCGAAGAAACAAAAAAGACGCTACTGTTAAAAGAACCTGAAATAAATTAATAAACCAATTACAAAAATACATATATTTTAAATTATTATTTTGAAGTCTTGCGTACATTGTTATAAATTCTTCAACTTTGTCAATGGAGATGTACAATAATAAGGAAATAAGAGATGCAACAGTGTCTGCTACAAATTTCGCCCGAAACGTAACATAATATTTTTCAAACTTGTTTCTTCGAGACAATTAGAATTGAAACGCAGTTTACAAATTATCTTACCTTACGCATAGAAGCTGATTCGAAAACCTATTCTTAGACAACAAAAATGTTCGCTATTGTGAGGAATCTGAAATCTTATGTAGGGGAAGAGGAATTTCACCTATTCATGCCATTCGTAAAAAAATCTGACAAAGGCGTTCCGAAGAGCGGCTCGGAGGTAGTGCAATTCATACGGAGAAAAAATTATCTACCGAATGTGGAAAGGATCAGCAGATAAGTCTTCAACGAGGAAATAAACAGCAGTAGATAAGAAAAAAAATATAATTACAACCGAATTGAGAACCTCCTCCTATTTTGAAGTCGGTTTAAAAAGTTGGCCAGCGTGCGACTCACTTTTTGGGCAAGGCTATAGTATAGGATGAAGTAGGGATACGGCGCAAGGGAGGGGCGCATGTCGACGGAAAATGCGACATTCTGTGCCTTCACTTGTATAAGTTTCCTCGTTGGCCGTGTGCAGGATTTATTGGTTTTTGTTTTGCAGTGAAGGTGAAGAATATATCATATGTTATATATGCTTGTTATTCTATAGAATATCGAAAAGAACAACAAAGGAGTTCTGGCTGACTATGAGCCAGCCTTTGAACTTCCCGTTATTTATTTTCCTCCCGGCTAATTGGTTTAGCTACTTTGAATTTTGCAAATCAGATCTCAGATTCTTGTTCAACGGTTCAAAAAACCTTCGGGTACCAATGTTTATGAATTCTGAATTGTATTCGCCATTCTGAATTGCGCTGTATAATCAACATTTCTGTAATCAACATAGCCGAAATAAGGCTCAAACACATTCCGGTCTTCCTAGTATAGCAGTGTTCATCCGGGCAAACCTTACAACGCAGCGGATATACTACACTATAGAATTTAGCGTTTTGTAATATGTGGACAGCCCCTGACAGCAGCAGTACGTGTAAATAATCAACCTCATTCTACCTCGCCTTCTATAACCCGAATCCCATCGTTGTGTAGTTTACGTATTCTCTATAATACATATATTCTTAATAAAAACGATTGGAAGCACATAGGCGAACGCTAATTACTTGACACACCCAAATACGCCTCCCAGTAAACTAAAAAGAATTGGAAATGAATTGAAAATGATTCATCGCCCCATCGTTCGATCCCGTTTTGCCCAGAAGTCGAATTGGGTATCGCACGTTTCTATTCTCGAATCCTTCCGAATTCTGTTCATCGAATTCATTCGCGTCTCATATAATCGAACGAATGCGTCAATTTGTTTCAATTCGCAAATCGGAATTGAATACAAGACCTTGTTTATTCTCATAAACTGTCCACAGTTACGCTAGGTTATGAATTCCGATGAATTCCGAACCGGGAATTCGTCATAGAGGGTTCGCGAACCGAATGAATGCGACTAGGGAGTGAGCACGATCCGATTCGTCTTAATTCTGTTCTGGAAATTTAATGGGAAACATTTTAATTCGCGTGAATCAGTTCTTGATGTGAATTCGAAATAATTCCAATCGAAAAATACACCTTCCGTAATATCTATCCAAAGGAATTTCAGTGCACGAGTACAATACGTTAATGTGTTTGAATTCGTAAATAAGAATTACATAGACAAGATTCGTATTCGTCTAATATTTTGATGGCCAGAAAAATAGAATAGTCAAATTAGTTGTCATGCGCAGTTCCTGACTTTTGTTGCGCGGTACGAAGTGTACGAACTGCACATCTCAGAGCTGCCACACAAGGACAAGAGTATTAAACGCCAGGTTGATGTGGAGGTCGAAGTGTAGACATAATTAAAGGATGAGAAGAAGAAGAAGAGGTCGAAGTGTGGACCCCAACTGGCGTCAAAGTGACTCTTCATGCCTTTGGCGGAAAAAATATCGTATGGGGCGCGCCCGTGGAGTAACTATTCGGCGAGGTTATGTTTCCAGTACTCTCCGTTGGTTTTACCTTATAGGCTCGCCTTCGGCTCGCCAGGTAAAACCTCGAACGAAAAACATAACCTCGCCCGAAAACAGTTATACACTTGTCATTCGAGATTCCGAATGGTATTCTAATTCTGGGATGCAATGGAATTGAATCGCTCAATTCTTTCAAATTCGTTCTAATCCGTATTTAATGGATATTAATTTCTCTTCCAATTCGAAATGTAACGTAAATATACGAGAGTCATATTTGGAATTCAAACGAATAGACTTTGATAGTAACCTTATACGTAATAATTACAATACTGGAATAGAAAAACGGGATTCATAGGAATTGAAAATGTTCAATTCTTTCCAATTCTTTTTAGTTTACTGGGCTCTAACCGCCCATGCTACATGGAACTGGTAACTATTTTTGTATCATGATTATTGGAACTTTTACAAAATAGTCTTTTGATCTGATGTTTTGTCAAAAAAAAAAAACATTCCGAAAATTACAGAAGAATTCGTATCTGTCATGGTGTTGTCATGGTGGCAACTGGGTCTGCTGGACGTTTATAGCACCATAATAGCCGTAGTTTTTACCGTTCTTTACATTTTCAAGCTTATTCTCTCGTTCCTGTTTCGACGTATCTTTGGCTCGAAAAGAACAGTATCAGCATCGAAGAAATCGAAATGATCCGATAAGTATTTCAATACTTGGATTTCCTTTGATAGAACTGAAAAGTAGAGACTGAATTTTGAAACAAATACGATGGAATAAAACTTAGATTCCAAAAATAGACGAACCTTTGCCATTTCAATTTCAACGGAACGAAGTCTTTCGTCGTTATTCAATGATTATTATCGTGTCCAAAACAGACACATTAATAGATCATTAGCCGGATTAGGATCAGAAATACTAGCGTTGCTCTTCTCGACAGGCAGTTAAGATAACAATGATCGCTCATTAGCAATCTCCGATTCATGGCTTCAAATTATAGCTTCTAGCATTTCATATTTGTGAATCTCTTACATAAGTATGTATATGAAGACTACCCATGAGATATGTCTCGTCCATCATAAAATAAATATACAGTACGAGAGCATCCACCAGACCTCTTCCTCTTTTAGTCACGATAATAGGTAATTTCATCCGGATATTGGTATGTACATTACATACGAAATATGATTGACAATCGGGCAAGGATTGTTTTGACACATATTCATTCGTTGTTGGCATATATATATACATACATCCATAATTGTTGTCACTGAAGATTATCTAATAACAGCAATCACTCATCTCTGTGCTTACATCACAGAGCTGACATACTTTACATAGATCTTACATACTAAACATCCCACGTCATGGATAACATAACAACTTTTTGTTCACAAACGGTGACTTGCAATTTCAAAAATTCTCAATGACTCATTACTTGAGACATAAGAACGCGTACCCCACCTGATCTCGGTATTGTCTCGATATCAGATGTCCGGCCTGTGTTGACTGATCATAGATGACGAGGAGTGATTTCGTGATGTTCCAAGTCATTTCTCTCGTAAAAAATTATATCCAAAATATACCGACGTCGTCAATCTTTTTTATTTAAATTATTGCAGCTTCAAAAGATCATGACGAGTCTTACAACTTGACGGGCGAGAGCAAGAAATCATCACCCCAAATATCCGCTGAACAAAATCTCAGTTCAAAATTCGGTTCAACGTCAACCCAAATTTTGGTTCTTCAATACTATTACGTCGAAAATTGTATCTTATGTTAATCAAATTAGACGGAGTTAAAATTTGCATGTTGTGCTGATAAGATCCTCAATTTCAATCTGTGTACTGATAGAGTCTATGAAGACTAATTGTAAAATCAGTCATGTTAAAAGATAAAACACTTTTTTAAACGTCTACATGAAAATTTCTCTTCCAGACACTGTCTGGACGCATTCATAACAGAGGTATAATGTGACAATGAAGGATTAGAGCAGCAAAGATTCGAATGGCCGGACGCGCTATTGAAGGTTGGATAAAAACTTAGAATAATCACTAGTTCAACACACAAGATCCTACGTAAATACGTTGGCGCCGTGCTGTCGCCTCGAGATAGATTAGAAAGAATCAATTGTCCCGGACACAAATGACCCCACATAACCACATATCATAATCAGAAGTCTGCAGGTGATAATGCTTCTCTGGCCAAAGTTCTGTGACCTTCGCCTGAATCTGTAACATTGTTATTGCGTTCTTTGGCCCATTATGAAGCCATCTCCTTGTTTGAACGAAATAAACTTTACGTTTGATACAAGAAACCTCAATCACCGATTTCATGAACCGAACTTTATTGAGTCTTACGATTCGTTCAGTATTAGCCTGAGGCTTTAATCTTGGCAATTCTCACCTACAAAGTGAACTCAGTTTTTTTCAAACACTTTATGAGTTAACTCCAACAATCCCAAGTCATCTCGTATAGGCTATAGACTGCGTACCTTCACACACACTGCAAGTAACCTTGGCTCGAATGTGCATGTAAATATTGTCCTATCGCTTCCCGTTACCCCAGGACCCTTATTCTAGAAACGTATCGCGTTGTATCCCAGCGTATCCTCTAACCTCAGTGACAAAAATTTGGATTGCGCATGCGCGCGGTCAATGTTTTCAGAATATGCAGCAGTTTTACATTCTCTATAACCGCAGTACTTACAATACGTCGTGATACGCTTTATAAACAAAACACAGTAGTAGAAAGGTCTTAATAGACCTTCATACGGCGTGATTCAACCCTATGACGCTCAATTCTATTGATCGTTTTTAAACAGTCAATAGGGTATAGGCTTAATAGATTATACGTACCCCATGTATAAGTAAACGTTCATTGAACACGTATAGCAATGTGAAAAGCAATTATTGCACTCTCACTGCATGATTGTAATAATGTTTATATCTCACCCCTACTCCACTGAAAAATATCCTGTAAAATATTACATGAACAAGTACATAATAAATTACATGATAAATTACATGATAAATTTTGTGAAGTTATGATTGGATTCAAGATACGAATTATTATGTACTTTATCATATGATTCTAGATTTTACTTTTTTTTTCTTTTCTATCGTA
This sequence comes from Euura saliciscinereae, assembly GCA_018420115.1. Lineage (NCBI taxonomy): Eukaryota > Metazoa > Arthropoda > Insecta > Hymenoptera > Tenthredinidae > Euura > Euura saliciscinereae. The sequence continues at coordinate 8,449 of JAFFZH010012391.1, forward strand.
AAATCTGATTATTGCATGCAAAACATCACACAATAAATCAGATAATAAATTATGTGCATTTGTACAACATAATGGTCAGGATAAAGAACATGTGATAAAGTACATAATAATCTACAAAATTCTTAATTTTCATGATAATTCATATCATGAATCCAATCATAACTTTATGAAATTTAGGATGTACTTTTTCGTGTAATATTTTACAATATCTTTTTCAGAGGGAAGACCAATAATGTAGCAAGTCGCAAATTCGGAAAATTTGACCTTTCTTGGTGCAATACTGTAACATCAGCAAAAAAAAGTATATTATGCGAGGGGGTAACCACTTCAAAATGTCGTGTCCCAACCATTTCACATTTCACAACCATTTCATAGGCATTTCATAGGTATTTCATGGGTATTTCATGAGTATTTCATGGGCATTTCGTGGAATTCCATCAGTATTTCATGAGATGACTGTCCCAACTATTTCACGAGTGGATACCCCCTCGATATTATGCACCAAGGGAAGGAAGCAGGCGATTTTTCTCAAGCGCGGATTTTGCATAAAGAGTTGCAATTCGAGAGTGAAGACGAGTTCCGCACGGAGGTTCTTTTCTACACAGAATAGTCCTACACGGTGAATGTTCTACACGAATTATTCTACACCTTTTTTTTCTACACCATTTTCTTTCTACACCATTTTTTCCTACACCACTTTCTTTTCTACACCTGTTTTTCCTACACCAGTTTTTTTCTACACCATTTCTTTCTACACCGTTTTCTTCTACACCAAATCTTCCTACACCAAATTTTTCTACACAATTTCTTTCTACACCACAATTGTACCACACGCGCAGTGTTGTAAAGTACCTAGGTACAAGTACCTTTTTTTGTGTACCTAGGTACAAGTACCTTTCTTTGTGTACCTAGGTACAAATTTCAGTACCTATACCTGTACCTAGGTACTTTTTAGAAGTACATGTACCTATTTTTTTAGGTACAATTCAAGGTACTTTACTCATATGAAAACCGAGGTGAAAACACTGTGAAAATGTTTGTCTATTTTCGGAGCGCCAGCCATGACCGTGACTTATTTCATATATTTGAAATATTTCGCAGAACACAACAAAATTTTAGAAGACGGTTTCAAGTATCTGGGTGCAAGAATAGATGAGGCTGTGAGCCGAATTTTCTCCAATCACCTGGAAGAAGTGGAGAAGGCTAGCGACGACGAAGCTAATTGGCCAGCAGTATACTTGGACGAAGCAATCATAAAAAAATCTGAGAATGAATTTGACAGTGATTAGAGGGGTAAGGAACTATTTCATTCCGGAGAATCGTATGGATTCATATGAGGCATTCCATGCCAACTCGACCAATGATTTTCCCTCACCATTTTTTATTTGTTTCATAATTTTTTCTATGGTTGCCTCACTTTCAAAAACACTTTGAAATTTTTGCAGATTTTTCTAAATAACCGTTGATTTTTCACGTATTTTCAAAACTCCAAACAGATAGACATTTTTTGAAAATTCCGCAAAAATTCTCAAAAATACTTTGTTCCAACACCATCATTTTGGGACATATTAAAAAGTGGAACCAATTTTTCTTATATTTTTTTTGCATATTTATAAAAACTTATTTGATAATTATGGTCCTATCGGCTCCGAAAAGTTGTAGAGTACGAATTACTCGTATTTTTAGTAAAAACGGGTTATAAAAATAAACGAGGCAAAGGTTTCTGTTATAAGACATTTTATTAAATAAATTATTATTATTAATTTTAATGTGATTATTGAATAAAAAGTCTTATAACAGAAACCTTCGCAGGGTGTCTAGCTGTCAGGGAAATCTGGAAAACTGGGAATTGTCAGGGAATTTGAAAGCGTCTGGAAAAACCGGGAAATGTCAGGGATTTCGCACACGTATCTGGAATTTTTCCATTTTTTCCTTTCCATTTTGACAGCTGTAAGATTTTGAAAATATCTGATCGATGTGACCATTATTTGGAGAAATAACCCCCCAACCTAAATCTCTTTATAGTTGAAAAAGAAAAATTTCTCATATAATATGAAAATGTGACCAAATTGAATTGAGATAAGAAATTGAGTATTTTAACTTGAAATGACAACATTTAACTTCGATCATCACAAATTTGCAATCAAAAGTGCGCTCGTTAGGTGTATTTCTTAAATACGTGTTCGATGTCCTGTGAGTTAGTCCACGGCTAGAAGAGGAGGAAAAGGCGCTAGGAACGAAAATAACGAGTCGTTTGCGGATATAATTTGACGTACTTTCGCTTTATTTGACGTGAGAATTCGTACTGACTAGAGTGGACTGTATTTAACCGAGTTTAGGCATGCGAAAAAAAGGGATTAGCGAATACAAAGGAATCACCTGTGCGGCTAAGGTATCTCGAAATAAGAAATACGCGTATGTATGTACATGCACAGATTTACGAGTAGAGATACCATTATATCGACACATAACATTTAAATCTCCGGCCGAAACATTAGGAAAATAAAGTTGAAATGAGTCCTGGAAAAGTCACGATTTTTCGTCTGGAAAACCGGGAAATGTCAGGGAGTTTGATATTCAATTGACGCTAGACACCCTGCTTCGCCTCGTTTATTTTTATAACCTGTTTTTACTAAAAATACGAGTAATTCGTACTCTAAAACTTTTCGGAGCCGATAGGACCATAATTATCAAATAAGTTTTTCTTAAATATGCAAAAAAAATATAAGAAAAATTGGTTCCACTTTTTGATATGTCCCAAAATGATGGTGTTGGAACAAACTATTTTTGAGAATTTTTTCAGAATTTTCAAAAATGTCTATCTGTTTGGAGTTTTGAAAATACGTAAAAAATTAACGGTTATTTAGACAAATCTGAAAAAATTGCGAAGTGTTTTTGAAAGTGAGGGCAACCATAGAAAAAATTATGAAACAAATCAAAAATGGTGAGGGAAAATCATTGGTCGCGTTGGTATGGAATGCCTCATATACTTCCTGTCATTCCTATCATATTCTACTATATTACTATATTACGTACGTACTATGTACATTACTATATTACTATATTACCTACGTAGGGGAGGGCCGGGCAAAGTGGGCCCCTTAAGAAAATAATGTTTCGAGTTGAGTTTTTAGTCATTGAATCTTTTCATTTTCACCAAAAAACTAAAATCTGACCGAAGATTAGCGTCTACCGCAAAGTTGGAAAATTGCGGGCAAAGTGGGCCCCAGCGGGCAAAGTGGGCCCTCCTGAAATTTTTTCGATTTTTTTTTTAAATTAACAAACACTACAAATTCATTCATTTACTTGCTTCAGGAGTCTTTGAACATCAAATGACCTATATTTTCTAGGATTAGAGGAAA